>JAUZST010026244.1:0-30582 GCA_034779995.1 Parotocinclus haroldoi | reverse complement strand
GTGTGTGTGTGTGTGTGTGTGTGTGTGTGTGTCTGTGTGTGTCTGTGTGTGTGTTCTGTGTGTGTATTCTCAACCACCAACACAAGAACAATATGAAATAATGTGTTTTATTATAATTTTTAATCTCAAAATTGTATAAGGAATACTTTTTAAAATGAATTGTGGGCTGAAAGTTAAAGGGGTAAAAATTCTCAAGTGGGACAAATGTTAACATGAGAGAGTTAATTACAGTTAAATATGAAGTGGAAACAGTGGAAAGTGGAAATTGACTAGCCCGTTGAAGTTGGGACGTGTAAAACATCAATGAAAAACAGAATACGAAGATTTCCAAATCATTAGCAACCTATATTCAGTATTCAACTTCTTTGGAGCCTGTTGCTGTTCATATGGAAGTTGTTCCATATGAAAAAGGTGAAAAAGAGACATCCTTTATATGTTAAATAAAACTAAATAAACAAACAATGGAACAGGAATGTTACTTGACAAGATTATATAAAATTATTATACATGTTTTCTTACCTTTTAAATGTTTTCTTACATTTTGCAGTATGTGACTATGTATTTGTTTTATTGTTTATTTTATTTACATAGAATTAGTAACAATGTCTAGAAATAAGTAAATTTATGATGGGCCAACCACCACACTTGAAGCCTGTTTCTTACATACAGAACTAATGAATAATCAGTGCTTAATCAGATGAATTGACACCTAACACATTATGTACGTGGATATCCTTGTAGGGTGTGTGATCTGATTCTCTAATAAGCTGTGGAAAATTGTCAGTTGTTGCAGGGCAGACGTATTTAGGGATCAACTTGACTGGCACTTGGCAAAAGCTGGCACATGAATTTTGAATTAAACGTAGCTTTTAGAAATCAAAATTTGGGTGCCAGGCTTTGCCAAGTGCCAGTCAGGTTGATCCCTAAATACATATGCCCTACTACTTCTGACATTTTCCATAATGCCTTGCTGTCCAATAGCGCCAAAATAGATTTATTGTGGGTGTGGGTGCGTGCATTACAAGCTACAGACCTGTGGAAACTCGCTTATGCGGCTTATGATTGTGCATCTTAGTAAGACCAGTAGTTAAAAAAAGCGTCAGGTTCCATAACCTTTGAAGGAAGTATGTTGACTTTCATCATCCCATGCTGGCTATCTGTAATGTTGCATTGGAGACTCCACTATTGAGCTGAAACTGACAGACTTGACAATAAAAGCTTTTTTCTTTAGGGCAAATATTATAATGTGTTTCCACCCAATTCCTTAAGTGGATACAGGTAAACTGGAGAGAAGAATACAAAATATTTGTATTTTAATATTTCTACTACAGATCAGCTCACATGTGCATGCAATGTGCAGGACGTTAACTGTAATATATTTAGTTATCATTTTTAACAGAAAGCAGCCTTACATAGCTCCAGGTATACACATACTGTGCAGGAAATATCACTGCCATGATAGTGTGGCTAGACAACTGTATTGTGTACTGAAGTTTTATATGGCAAAGTGCAACTCAAGTGTCATGCATAACCAGGTTGTTAATGCAAAAATGAACTAATTAAGTATAGGTATTGTTTTAAATCAATCACAGTAATCTTGATATTACCACTCCACAGGCCTGCTTCGACTGGAGGACCTAGTTCGCCGTTTCTTCATTTCCAGGGATACACTTTCAGTGAGGATGCTTGATGAAAGCTTGGACCCTACTCCTTTGCTAAAGGAAATCCGAGATGATAAAGTAGCAACAATTATCATTGATGCAAATGCTTCAATATCTGTTTTTATACTACAAAAGGTAAACTAACTTTGTACATCATTTGGCTTAAATCTCAAGATGAAGAGTACAAATACATTTTAAGATTGTATTTCTCATATCTGCATGTAATTTGTGAATATTTGCTAGTGCTATATAGTGCTATATTTGCTTCACAAGTTTAAATAAATTGTTAATATGTAAAACATCCAGTCTGTATAAAAAATATGTATAGTACTGGATGAAAATATGTTATTTTATGTTATTTTGCTCAACATGATCCAACACAATGACTTTGACACAATGACACAATTTCCAAAACAATGATCACATGATCCAACACAATTACTTTGACACAATGACACAATTTACTAGCCTACCAGTGCCTTCTGGTCAAGTGGGGCTTCATACCTTCATGACCTGGTTTCTTCTCTCTTGAAGATGGCTCACTTTAAACCTCTACTGAAGAAGCCATTACCCAACCCAGCTGATGGTGTCCATTTACAGACCTGTTTCCCTCCTTTCATTCATGTCCAAAACCTTAATATTACCTTATAATATCAGTATTTAGCCTTCCGAATATGTCTGCTGTGTTTGGCACTGTGACTCATCAGATTATTAGCTGTTTAGTCAATCCCCAGTACACTATGGTGTTGGTGTTCAGGAAACATCTAGATCATACAATATGCCGAACTTACCATGCATGTTAAATAATACATTTTTATACTTATATTTCAAAAGGTATCCGCATCATAGTACATTTAGCAGTTTACACTTTTTTGGTAATAAAAAAAACAGTTTTTTAAATTCTTTCTTCCTTTATAGGCATCAGAGCTAGGCATGACATCATCTTTTTACAAGTACATCCTCACCACAATGGTAAGACATTATACCTGCATTTCTCTTCAACCAATAACAAGCATCTTCCTATCCATTTGATGCCATCTAGCTTTTAGGTGTTGGGAGCAGTGGTTCCATGAGGGTATTAAAAGGCTTCAGACAGAGCACCTGTAGTGAGGATCGTTTGATCCACCGACAAGCACGCACAGCTCCCCAAGTTTAGTTGTCCTCCTTCCAGACAAAGGTGGTACCTTCTTCCATTACATGTCCTGCCACTGACAGTCTGTCATCGTCACATTTTTTGGTAGTGGTAGTGTGAGCAAGAAAACTGGACTGCTACAGAGCGGTACAGTGTGGTCTTTAGTGACGTGCCAGATTTATCACCAATCGTACATTTATGAGACCAGCTGGGATGCCATCTTCAGCAGCCTACGAGTCCTCACAATACCATTCGGACTATATACAACATGTGTGTACCATAAAGCATGGTGATAGCGACATTCTATTGTGAGGGTGCAGACACTTCAGTGCCAAAAGTCGTTCTCTTGGATAAATGCATATGTCAGCTGGAAGCTAAATCATTTACATATGTCAAGGATGCACAGGTTTTAGTAAAATGTTCCATTTCTGTCTGGCTTTAAAGGACTTCCCTCTGCTAAAGATGGATCATGTGGTGGGTGACCTGTCTAACATCGTAGGATTCTCTATGCTAAACAGTAGTCATCCATTCTACATGGAGTTTATCAGAAGTCTCAATCTGTCTTGGAGGGAAGGATGTAACCTCAGCCCATATCCTGGCCCATCTGTAAGCTTCATGCAGTGATGCACGTACTTGTTTTGTTGGATGGTTGCATGCTAACAAATGTTTGTTTAGATGTATTTAATTAGACCAAAATAATATGTAACGAACATATTATGTAGGGCATGCTTTATACAAATAGGAAAATGTTTTGGAAAATTGGGCAGGTGCCCAAGGGACCCAAGTTCAATCCTTGCCCCATGTTAAGAATGTGCCCCTGTGCAAATTTTGTTCCTGTGGGGTTTTAACTGCCGCCTTAAACAAAGAAACAAAAGTGATTTAATGAATCACACATAACACCGTTTATTTCCATTGTTGCCCTCAAGAGCATGAAACATAAATCATAGGAGGTTCTACATTGATGCTGGATATAGACAGCAAATAGTTTCAGCCTGTGGGAATGCAAGCACCTGTCAGGGGCAACAAGATTGTGAAATACAGTATTTAAGTTCAGACATGCATGTAATTGCCTTACACTGGATGAAACCAGCCATTCTCGTAGTCATTGCCAGTTCGTTACTCATTAGAATAAATACTGCTAATACTGTCTTGCCCTGTTTGGACATGTTTTCACCATCACAGTATATTATTTAATGTGAAGTTAATTTGTAACAATCCCTGTCCTTTCAAAGGGAAAATGGGTAAGAGTTCAACACAAGGAGATGTCCTTGTCAGAAAAAATTAGGGACACCTTAAAATGAAACAACCAACTGATACTAAATAAGAAAATACACATAAACATTGCCTTTACTTGGAAAGCATGAACAATAGATTGTGACACACTGATTATAACATATTTTTGTTGCAGTTTGAACCTTGACTTTACTTAATGCGCTCTAAGAAACAATAATAATTTCTGTCAACTGTCAAAGACTTTTGCCTGTCAGCACATTCCACTTACAAAGTAATCTTTTAGGATTAGCTGTAAAACAAATATTCAAATGAAACAAGGATATTACATAGGTTATTCAATTTTTTTTATTTTTTTATTTTTGCTACTGTTTTCATCTCATTGAGTCATATGGTATATTTTTGGCATCAACGCGTCACCCACAGCTACATTCAAACAGTCAGTTTGAGAGTTAAAAGCTATATTAACAGCTATATTTAACAGCGGGCGTAACATTTGAAATCATGTTGAGGAATTTACTGTCATTGCATTTATGCCAGTTACCTGTGTACTGTATATTGGCATGTGCAAATTGTACTCACAAATTTGTTAAGCAGTCACAGAAAGCAATTGTGAAGTCTTTGGTGAAGTGTGCAGCATTTCGATCACCACCAGGAAATAAAACAGGTGGAATGACAGTGACTGTTGTGATGACACATGCTTTAGCACTCCTTCCCAACTTTAACAGACTCACTCTTTCTGGATTGACCATTTCAACATTAAACCTTGAAAACTGACTGAATTTATCTTTCATATTCCCCAGTAACATTACAATGTTTAATCAACATTTTCAAATTCTTATTTGTGTCCTTCTGAACTAGGTTATGTATTCTTCTGTTTGATTTTCTCTCTCTCTCTCTCTCTCTCTCTCTCTCTCTCTCTCTCTCTCTCTCTCTCTCTCTCTCTCATCCATACAAATAGCTGTCATCAGCACTGATGTTTGATGCTGTGCATGTAGTGGTTGGGGCAGTGCGTGAGCTGAACAGAAGTCAGGAGATCGGAGTGAGGCCACTTAGCTGCACCTCCTCGCTCATCTGGCAGCATGGCACTAGCCTCATGAATTACCTGCGCATGGTTTGTGTGCTAAATTATGATTGTCTCTGTGTTCTGTTTGTTGCTACAGAATTATATACAGTGCCCTCCACAAGTATTTATTTTGAAAAATATATTAATAAAAATATAAAAAAATATAAAATATTAAAATTATATTCAAAATATGTATGTAAAAAATTGTAGAAATCTCTTACCCAACTGAATTTAAGAAAGGAATCCCTGACTAAGAAATAATTATTTTTCAATCACCTGTTCCACAAATATTGACACCCCTAGCAATTCCTTCAAAATAAATGTAACTGAATAATTTATTTCATTTCTACTGTAGTTTATAAAGTTGATCAACAGTACTTAGGAACCTTTAATATTTCTTCACTTCCCTGGGGTATAAATATGATGTGATACAGAGGCCTATTTATCTTATGCACTCTTCAACATGGAAAAGACAAGAAAACTTACCATTCAAGTAAGTCATGTGTGTTTTGACCTTGATAAGTCAGGCAATGGATACAATAAAAAAGCCACTCGCCTACACCTGCCCATACGTACAGTCAGAGGAACCATGAATATCCTCCCATGGTGATCTTAGTCATCAAACCTTGGATAATTTAGAAAGATTGTGCAAAGAGGAATGGTCAAAGACCCCTCTCTCTGTATCTGTGTTCACCGATCTTGTGAAATGTTACAGGAAAAGTGCTGTCTTTGTTGCCAAAGGGGGTTGTACAAACTATTAACATCAGGGGTGCCAATACTTGTAGCACATTTGATTTAGTGTAAAATAATTATTTCTTAATGTGGGATTTTTTGCTATTAAATAAATGCATGTGAATTAAAGGTTGATTTTTTTTCTCTTTTTTACATTGTTGTCCTATTTTTTTAAGCATAAGGGGTGGCAATAATTTCATTTTTGTGAGCAGTACATATAACTTAAACCTTGCACATATCTCATAACACACAATTATCATATTTAGACTTATCTTCTATATTTATATTGGTCTATCAAAGTTCCTTATTTCATTTCTAAGGTGGAATATGATGGCTTGACTGGACGAGTGGAGTTTAACAGCAAAGGCCAGAGGACTAACTACACCCTTCACATTCTACAGAAATCCAAAGGAGGAAACAAAGAAGTACAATTTATCTGCATCTTAACATAGCTTTCTAACTTTAAGCATGTTTACTGCTTAGCCATATCATTAAAATTATCTGCCTCATACTGTATAGTGCCCCATCATGCCAACAATCTGGCCCATTGACGCATGTATTTAACAAGACTTTGAAAGGGATTCTGATTCATAAAAACTTTAGGTAAGTTGCCATGTTGGGAATTTGGAGGTCGGGTTATCACTTGGACTTTTTGCTTAGATCATTGCTGAACATTGTTTTCAGTGTGGCAGGACAACTTGTCCTGCTGAAAGTGGCCTCTGTCATCAGGAAATAATGTTGCCATGATGGGGTATAACAATGGTTTGCAATGTTTAGGTGGGTGATAGGTTTCACAGCAGAACATTGCACAGATGATCACACAATCAATGTTATTCACGTCACCAGTAATTTTTATGGTTATGGCTAATTAATTTAAATATAAATGTATTTGTAAGTGAGGCACAAACCAGTGAAAATTTCATATAATATAACCTTATCAACCATATTAGCCACTTTTTCCTTATACATAAACTATAACTCTGTGTGTCTAGATTGGCATCTGGTTCTCCAACAATACACTGGTAATGCGTTCTCCCTCTTTAGACATCAGCACATATCAGACTCTGGCCAACAAGACACTTATTGTGACCACTATATTGGTAAGGCATTTACAATTTTTCATTCATTTATAGTCAAATAGATAAAAATATCATCCAACTACATTACTATTAGTATGGAGCAGCCCCCATGCTGCTACAATAACATTATCTCTTCTAAAGAGCATTTATACTACATTTTATAACATGCTTATGAAGTCCAGCACTTAATTTTGGACTGCAGTCCCATGCTTATGCCAGACAAAATCCTATGTCAAAGTTTTATAAGGTAGAAGCTTATGATTTCCATGATTTGTGAGCTTCATATTGTGAGCCATCTCATCTATAATTAATCATACACTACCCCAAAACAGGTAAACTATATCAGTTTGTTTTATTGGCGAACAGATATACCAACTTCAATTGTAGAGCTAACATAATCATGCTGCCTTACAGGAGAACCCCTATGTGATGCGGAAGGAGAAGTACCAGGAATTCAGAGGGAACGAACAGTATGAGGGATTCTGTGTGGATATGTTGCACGAGCTGGCTGATATTTTGAAATTCTCATTTAAGATTAAGCTAGTCGATGATGGATTATATGGTGCACCCGAGCCAAATGGGTCCTGGACAGGCATGGTGGGCGAGCTCATCAACAGAGTAAGGGTCACAAGACTAAGCTAAAACTCTTGATTTTTTTTTCTCTTTTCTGATACTCTCAGAATAAAGTTCAGTTTATTGTTTGAGTTTTGAGCAAGCACAGTATAACTAGGTTATATTGCCATTACAATATTTTAATAAAGTTAATATATTTAAGTATATTATGCAAAATAGAACAATATTTATAATAAATAAACACATACTTTATGATGGCTGCTGTTCATATACTGTCTTCTTGTGAGAAATTGTGTATTGGTATTATTCATTTACTCATTTTCATACCTGAGTAATCCAATACCATGAGCCAGGGCCTAAATTGCAGCACAGGGCACATGATTGGAAACAACCCTATATATTTTGCAAATGATTGTCGGTTTTAGTGCATCTGGACCCTGCCAACACAGTTACATGCTAACATTTTATGTGGCACTCTTGCTAAAGTTTCCAGCCATCATTACTGCAGAGGCAATAAATGTAGTTTGTCGTTTGTGTCTTGGCTCGTAATGTGCTCCACTTGAATTTAAACCATGCTTGCTCCTAGAACTGCTGTTAAATCATTCTAATAAGATTATTTCCAGTGTTACTCTTGATTGATTCAATTGATTAAACATCACTGAATAATCATTAAAGATGCATTTTAATTGTATTATGGTGTAAAACAGAAAATTGCTATTTAAATTTTATTATAATTAATGCCTGAAACTACTAGATGCAAAGAAATAGATTTCAGTTTGGAGCGGATGGAGAAGAAGTGTAACGCAATTTGAAAGTGATGGATTCAGAAGCAATAGACAGATTTCTGCATGGAACTGGTGAATCTAGAATAAGAAATTGATGACAGTGTAGAATTGATTTATGTAGAAGAAAAGATAGACCAGTTTTGGCATGGAATGATTGGATGAAAGATTGCAGCATGGAATTGATCAATAACTGGAAAGCTTGAATCTCAAAAATGTTTTTAAATATATGTTTATAATTATTTTAGACAGGTTACTATCCCTAAGTAACCCCCAATTGCCCCCTAAGCCCAATGACTGGTTGTGCTATCTTTGCTTTTGCAATCAAACTATTGCAGTAACTGGCCATGAGTCTTTCACATCTCTGTGGAGGAATTATAGCCCACTCTTCTTTGCAAAATTGTTTTAATTCAGCCACACTGCAGGGTTTTTGAGCATGAACGGCCTGTTTAAGGTCATGCCACAGCATCTCAATCAGATGTACCTTGACTAGGACACTCCAAAATCTTTATTTGTTTTTGTTATTTTAAGACATTCAGAGGTGGACTTGCCAGTGTGCTTTGGATCATTGTCCTGCTGCAGAATTGAGCTTCAATTCACATGATGACTGTGGTCTAGTGGTTAAGGTTCTCTACTATGGACCAGAAAGGCCAGGGTTTACATCTCACCTCTGCCATGCTACCACAGATGGGTTCCTGAGGAAGGCCCTTAACCCATGAGTTGCAAGACTGCATGAATTGTAAGTTGCTCTGGATAAGGGCAGAGCAACTGCTAAATGACAAAAATGTAAATGGTAGGAGATTGCCCTTTATGATTTTCTGGCAGAGAGCAGATTTGTGATCTTTTTCGTCAGCTGTGGTTTTCTTGGAACTTTCCCATGGATATTTATGGGGAGTCCTTTTCTTATTGTTAAATCAGGAAGACTGACCTTAACTGAGGCAAAGTGAGGCCTGCAGTTCAGCTATTTTAGGTTATTTTGTAACCTCCTGGATGAGTTGTCAATGCACTCTTAGAGTAATTTCGGTAGGCTGGCCACTCCTGGGAAGATTCGGCAATGTTCCAGGTTTTTTTTTCATTCGTGGATAATAGCTCTCATGGAAAGGATTTCACAAGAAAAAGCTTTAAAGACACCACTGAAAACACAAGTTGGACGCTACCATCTACACAAAATATATTTAACCATTGAAATACACATGCTAAACCTTCTTTTCATTTTACCAAGCTGTTTAGAGCTGTGACATTCAGAGCTAAAAGAGCTAAAGATTTTTATTTTCTAATATAATATTTTACAATTTCTACGACCTCGGCCATTAAAGCTTACCTGTATTTAATAATCTGACTCACTGTGGTGTTTCTGCATATGTACAGTTGTATCAATAATGGGCACATGCTCTAAATCACCCAGTTACTGGTTTAAAAAATAGGTAACAATATTTAATTTTCTGATTTATAGTGCACAGAAAATCTCACGTACACAAGATGAAAAAAAACTTTTTAAATATGTACAAGCCACAAGACCTAGCACATTGTGCGTCTATTTAGTGGATTCATTCTAAGATAATTTTATATTTAATATTACCTTTTAAGATATATTTATATTTGTAATTTAATCACAATCCCCTACTCTGTCTGTCTTTCTTCCTCAGAAAGCAGATCTGGCTGTAGCTGGTTTTACTATCACTTCAGAGAGGGAGAAGGTCATTGATTTCTCCAAACCCTTTATGAATCTGGGCATCAGCATCCTCTACCGAGTCCACATAGTAAGTGTTTCCCAAACAAATAGATTTTGTGCATTTGAAGTTTTTAAATAACACTTAAATAATTTTTTTTATGGTTTATTGATCATTATATGTTTGCACTGTTAAAAATAGAGTATATTTCATTTTTTGTGAGCAAATATGTATAGAGAAAATTAAGAATGCATTACAATTCACAGAAAGACAATAGAATAATACTACTTATAATAATAATGACAACAATAATCATTTTAACAATTAGTGGTTTGAGTGTACATACATTATATAATTTAGTTACTTTAGTAATTAATATAGTAATAGTCATCTGCACTACTCACTGTACACAATATAAACATGAAACCGTTTAATAACGAAATATGATCTATCTAAATAAGATACACTCTCTGTACACTCTCTCAGACTGCATAGTGTTGAACATCTGGCTGTATGAGCTACATCAGTAGAAGAGCTTGTCAGGTTCCACTTCTGTTAACCAAAAACAGAAAGTTGAAGCTGCAATGGACACTAACTTACAAGCTCAAGACTGAAAAAGTGTAGCCTGGTCTGATGACTGATGATTTTTTACATCCATGGACCCACCTTGCCTTGTGTCAACAGTCCAGGCTAGAGGGTGTGATGTAATGGTGTGGGGAATGTTATCTTAGCGTACTTTGGTCCCATAAATACCAATCAATGATCACTTAATGTGTAATGATTCATGGCCAGATACTTTCTGACCATTCTGTCAAACTGGGACAGAGCATTTCCAACATGACAAGGCTTGTGTTCTCTACAGCAGCAGTAGCAATTATCTACTGACAGTGTTTACATGACTACAGATTGAATGGGTCATACAACGCATGCACCATATGCTACTGAGTATGGTCACAGTGCCAATCACCCTAATTCCTGTTCACCATAGAAAATGCTTACAAGTGTTGGAGCTTGATATTTCAACAGTGGTAGTTGGCAGTCTGGTATGCATATATGTGAGGCCTGCACTGGGAGGCCCTGTGGGAAGAAGTAAAGCTGGTGGAAAGAGTTTGATGCTCAGGTCAATATTCTGCCACCCAACTATGCATTAATGCAAGTTAGACACATGACACATTTTAGATTCCACAGTGTGATATTTTGAAATAAACATTTCTATATAAAATAATGTAGAAAATATAGCGTGTTACAGAGCATTGTTTTAATAGTTTTAATTTGTTTTATTGCAAAACCTCTGTTTTTGGCATATAGCTCAGTAACTGGTTGACACATATAACAAACAGGGAGTACTTATCAATGACATTATAATGTTACTATTGATCTAAACTGATTAATTGAAACATAAGCTACTGTGAGGGTGCAGTAAAGCTCTGTGAGGGGCAACAATCCTAAACAGGCAAAAGTGTGGTAGACCATAGCAGTTAAAGCTTAAAATAGTATAACTTGGCAAGAGTGAGTACAGAAACAAGACATGAGGCAATTATTCTGCATGAAGTTCTCTCCCAAGTTGTAGCATTTTGTACAAAACAAGCATATAAGCAAAGTTAAGGACAAGAAAAACAGTGACTTTCCAAGAAAACTAAGTCTGGTTTACTTCTCTTTGAAATTGGAATATGTGCAGCTCAACTCAGAACTAGCAAAAACCATTGGGACCCTGGTACACCCATCTACAATCCAGGAAAGTCTTACCAATAGTGCTCTTTCATGAAAGAACTCCAACTAAAATGTCATGGCTCTTGCTCTGAGGAAGCATTAAGTCAAGTGACTGGGATTCAGTACAGTGGCAGCAGGTGCTCTGGAATGATGACAATATTTTTGGCTCTAATAGAAGGCATCACAGCTAAGATGTATAGGCAGATTTTTGGTTTCCATCATGCAGTTCCACCAGGGAGGCATCTGATTGGTCCCAACAATGACCCACAATGACAAAACCAAAATCTGGGACCAGGAACTATCTTCAGCAAAAAAAAAATCTGACAGAAGAGTAACATTACTGAGTCAGTCTGGGAGTACATAAAAACATAAACAAGTTTTCCAAGAGACTTGGGAAAACCTTCCAATTGAATACCAGAGAATTCATGTCGTTTTAAAAGTTGTTCAGAGGTGTTCAGACCACATGTTGCTTTGGATTAGGTTTCTTTTGTTTGTGAAAGTATTTTTTACAAAAGAAGTGTTTGTCAACTGATAATGTTGTTTTCAGTTAATACACCATGTAATGTAATTACACAATGTAACTCTAAGTGTTCCTTTTATTTTTTGAGCAGTATATATATATGTAGCTTTTCCTTTAAGTACCACACTTCCTTATTATGCATGTTTACATTTATTTTGGCTAATTTGACAATCATACATGTTGGTAGATATACGATTTTATGATGTTAAAGCATAGCAGGACTTTTTTTAGTCTGTTTTTCTGATAGTTTGCTTTTTTATGTTTAATTATGCTGTGAAATGAAGACTTAGCAGGGTTTACTGGGGTTCATTCCCATCCTTTTTGGCACTTTAAATTGGCTGTGTTTCTACTAGTCAGCAGTATGTCATCCTCTATAATGTCCCTCTATAAATTGTTGGCCGAGGTGGATGTTTGCAGCTAGTAAGTATGGAAAAACCTCAAGATTATTTTTTAGAACTTCAGCATACTGCCTGGATAATTTGAAAGATTATTGCAAGAAAGAAACAGCCACTTCATAGAATATCTATAGCCAGTCTTTAACTGAGTATCAAAGATCTGTCTCTGTTTCCAAGACCCCGGAAATGGAAAGAAGTAGTAAGTGTAACATTGCTCTGTAGTAATGACAGAATTTGACTGACAACGTTCAACTGTGGATGCAGTTTGCTGGATGGAGATGGCAGCAGCTGAATTAACATGTAACAAATCAATTACTATGACACAATGTTAGAGTAAAGAGTAAAATGAAAGCATTTACACATTTTTTGCTACGTGATGTATGTAGATATCCAGCTGCAGTCGTAATTTGTCAGTTAATGTCTTACTTATATTTCTAAAAGCAAATAACTTTTTTTCATTTTGATTTCAGCTCTGCATATTGATTCTAAAATGTAGCTCAGTATCAATATTTGACAGGCATCATCACTATGCATCAAATATCGTAGTGTTAAGTTTTCCAGTGATTGAAGTGACGTATCAGAAAACTATACAGTGCATTGTAAATGCTGTCACATTATCCCTCACAATCTTTCTACTTTACATGCTGTGTGAGAGAGAGTGAAACAGATTGTTTATTATACACTAGTTATCCTGAACCAGTGGTGGAAACAGGATGTTGATATCCTTACAACCCCAATTCCAATGAAGTTGGGATATTGTCCATACATAAATAACAGAAATAAACATGATGATTTGCAAATCCTTTTAAACCTATATTTAATTGAATGTACTACAAAGACAAATATGCAAATATTCACTAATAGACTGTGGTAGCTTAGCAGTTAAAGGTACTGGACTCTGGACTCAGTGGGTTCAGGTCCAGGGTTCAAATCCCACCTCTGCCAAGCTGCCACAGTTGGGTCCTTAAGCAAGTCCCTTAACCCACAATTGCTTGAATTGTAAGACTGTATGAGTTGTAAGTCTTAAGTCTCTGGATAAGGGCGTCTGTTAATGCCATAAATGTAATTCTGAGTTTGATGCCTGCAACACATTCCAAAAGAGTTGGGACGGGGGCATTTACCACTGTGTTACATCACCTTTTCTTTTAACAATACACAATAAGCATTTGAGAACTGAGGACACTAATTGTTGAAGCTTTGCAGGTGGAATTATTTCCCATTCTTGCTTGATGTACAACTTCAGTTGTCCGGGGTCTCCATTTTTGAATTTTGCGCTTAATAATGAACCACACATATTTAATGGGAGACAGGTCTGGACCGCAGCCAGAAGGCTTGAACAGGATGTCTGGAGGTGTCCTGTTGTATCATGCACCAATCTTGCAGATTCTTGAAGTCCTGCAAGTTATATGGCATCACACTGATACTGAATTAGATTGAGATCTGCAACATTTTAAGGCCAGGTCAACTCATGTTTCTGAATTCATTTCTGCACCTGACATTACAGAATACCAATGCAATAAAGAGATGTACTTGGTCTGCATGTGTTTCATACATTGTGACATTAAACACGACATCCGGGGTGTTGAGTAACTCAATGACTAGCCAGAGCCGATGGAGTGACTCATTTAAACTTTATTTTGTGCTCCCAACAGGGCAGGAAGCCAGGTTATTTTTCCTTCCTGGATCCATTTTCTCCTGCTGTCTGGCTCTTTATGCTGTTAGCATACCTTGCCGTTAGCTGCATTCTCTTCTTGGCTGCCAGGTAACAAATGCATAAACAATTTTCATAATAGCAGACCATAGCCCAAATAAATAATGGCACAGTCAAGAAATTAGGTTGGTCATTGCAAAAACAGATTGACCATGCATGATGGGTGCTATAAAATTGCATTCTGTTGAGACGTGGTTAAATATTATTGAACTGAAAAAAGTAGGCAAAGTTGTGTAGTGGTTAGCGCTGTTGCCTCACAGCTCTGTGATCCCTGGCTTGATCCTGACCATATATTAGCATAGTTTGCATGTCTTCCCTGTGTTGTGTGGGGTTAGTGCAGGTACTTTCCCCACATTATAAAGACATGTGTGTTGAGCTAATTGGTGTTTCTAATTGCCCTTAGTGTGAGTGTGTGTATGGCTGTGTAAGTGTATGCGAAAAATGGATTGAACTTGAAAGATATTTGAGTTTAAAAGTATGCATAGTCACAAAAATGGTAACACCGTAAACATAAGTTCAGTACAAAATGATCAAGGACTATCAATATGGGTGTGGTTATGAAAATGAACTTTGAGCATTTGGGGTAGCACAATTAAATGTTTTATTTATAAAAGAAAAGATTATGGCAGAACCATCACTCTGCCTATGCACAACTGTCTAGAAAATGTGATTAATAAAAGAGTAAAATAAAATAAAATAAAATAGTCAGAGAAACAATCAAGAAGCTCTGAGTAAGCTGGATAGATCTGGATAGATTTCCAGCTAAGCACAGGATAAATAATTCACAGACATTTGATAATACTGAACAAGTGACAAGAAGAAGGCATTTCTTGGAAATAACGGTTTTAAATTGCATATAGAGTTTGGCATGTTACAGTCTCAGCAAACTTCTGGAAAAAGGTGCTCTAATGAGTCCCCTTGCTAGTGATTTTGCTAGTGAACTTTTTGGCTTTGTTGCAGTGAGATATGTGTGGCACAAAACTGCTCGTAATCTAATGAAGCATAATGGTGGCAGCATTTCGCTGTGAAGATATTGTTCATCTGCACGGACTGAACAACTTGCCAGAGATGAATACAAGCTGGATGGGCAGGGGAATCCTTAAATAAAACCAGTTCCATTCTAAAAAATACTTGAGACTGGGGCAGAGAAGTAGCTTACAACAAGAAAACACCTATGCTGTATCTATACTGAAGTACCCTGGAGTGGTTTGAATGTAAGAACTTGGACAAGTCAAAAAAAAAAAATACCTGTGGCAATATTTTAAAATTGATGTTCACCTACAATCTTTATTAAATCTGATCGTGCTTGAGCAATTTTGCAATGAGCAAACATGGGAGAGATTCAAAGTCAATCATGACTAACATTGTATCTGCAATAGTAATTGCAGCAAAGTGGTTTTGTTCACTGTGTGTGAATATTTACACAATTAATGGTGTTTTTTTTTTATTTAATTAACCTTTGTTTGTAAGATTGTTATTAATATGTCTGTCTAATTAGTAACATTCCAGCTGAGTATATTTAAATTATTGCTTGTAAGAATACAAAATGTGGAAACAGTTGTGGTCAAAAGTTTTGAGAATGGTTCAAATTTCGGTTTTCACAAAGTTAGCTGTATCAGTATTTATGGCGGAAATTTGTATTAAGTAAAGATTGGGAATAGTAAGCAGATAAATTGCAATTAATTGCAAAGTCAATTAATTGCATAAGTGACCTTCCTTGCTCAGGAAGCACAGTGAGTTGATTGATTGTAGAGGATGGTTTGGTGTCAAGACGAACATCAAAGAAGCCACTTCTCTCCAAAACATAAAGGACTGAGTGCCATTCTGCAGGAAATATAGGGATTGGAATGCAGAGGACTATGGTAAAGTTATTTTCTCTGACAAAGCCTTCTTTAGACTGTTCCAGAGACATCTGGAAAAATCATTGTACTGTGTCATACCAGCAGTAAAGCATCCTGAGAGCATCCTATGTGAGGTTGCTTACAAATAAGGGGAGTGTAATTGCTTAAAATCAAGAACACTGCCATGAATAAGGAATTGTATCAAAACATCATTCAAGAGCAACTCCTCCCAATGATCAAGAAGCAATTTTGGGGATGAATTTCCCCAATGCTTTTTCCAGCTTGATGGACAACCATGTCACTATACAAACGTTATAACCAAGTGGACAAAACATTGAAAATTTTGATCCATGGTAAGCAAACTCCCCAGTTCTCAGTTACATACATTGAGAACATGTGGTCAATCCTCAAAAAGAGGAGAGTGGGCAAATAAAAACCCATAAGCTGTGATCAAGCACTGATTAGGCAAGAACAGATTCAAGATCATCATTCAAGATTTGTCAATAAAAAGTTAGAGAACATATGGAATGCTTATAATTGTACTTCATTACACTAAATAGACATCTGACAAAAAGATTATAAAAACTGAATTAGCAAATTTTGTAAAAAAAAAAAACAAAACAAAACAAAAACATTATGAACAACAATCATAATAAAGAAAGAGGGTTACAGTTGATAAATTTGTAACAATAAAATTTGTGACAAAATTCTAATACTGGTTTTCATCTTTGCTAAATACAATTTTTGTTATAATATTAATGTCTTCCACTCTCTTTCAGGCTGAGTCCATATGAGTGGTTTAACCCCCATCCATGTTTGTGGGAGTGCAGGGGCCTGCTGGAAAATCAATATACACTGGGCAACAGTTTGTGGTTCCCTGTAGGAGGTTTCATGCAGCAGGGATCAGAAGTAATGCCTCAAGCTCTTTCGACTAGATGTGTGAGTGGTGTCTGGTAAGTGCTTTCTTGAAGTTTAAGAAAAATAACGTGAATTAGAGCAAAATGTATTTGTGAGAGGAAGGAGTAGTTAGAATTAGAAAATATTTGTGGAATCGTATGTACTATACAATAGTAAGTGTTTATTGAGCTGTTTGTGTGTACAATATTTTCTCTTTCTTCTTCTTTTCTTCTAACTAGTGCTCTATATTATCTTAGTACCTGCTAATATGTTCATAATATAAAGCACAGAGTAATGGAATATGCATAGACAAATAGTGGCAGTAGAATGAGTTTTGCCTGAGCCTCCTAATCAAATTCCATAAAGAAATTATTTGCCATCTTTGATAGAGAATTTGGCTGGCCTATACAGAGTCTTGAACTTAACTCCTTCAGACACATTTGATAATACGAATGAATTTGGATGCCAACGCTAAGCCAGGCCTTATTTCCTTTTTATATTTCCTACTTCAGTACCTCACACTTATGTTCCAATATGGGGTGGAAAACCTTCTCAGAATAGTGAAGGAATTGATAAACTTGGGTGTCCACAAACATTTGGTTATATAGTTTGAATGTATGGTTTGGTTCTATAGCATTACCTTATCACACCCTGTATGGGCATTAACTCAGCAGATTTTAATTGATGCGCATAACTTTTATAAACCCAGAACAAATGGGTAGCACTATTTTAAATCACACTACAGTACTGTAGTTCAAGACGTACCGGATGTAACTTCCTATTTGCCTAAAGCTTTAAGCTGGCCTTTATTTAAGATCATAATCTAAATCTTACCATGCCTCTCAAAATGACTAATGAGCCCCTCCTTCTCCTCCTTTTGTCTAACTCTTCTTCTGCCGTCCTCTACACATCCTATATGCCCAAATCCATATCTGTCTGTTCTGATTATATCCTAATCGTATGCATCGGAGAGCTCTGTGTAAGCACATTTGTGTATCATTGTGCAAATATTATTTACTGCGTGTAGTACATACTGCATGCAGCTTGTGCTGTGAATCAATTATTGCACTTTTGAAGATGACAAAAAAATCCTTTGAAAGCTTTGACTAGTTGTTGTACTCTGTTTGGTTGATGTGTATACTTTGTATGTGGCTCTTCTAGGTGGGCATTCACTCTGATCATAATCTCCTCATACACAGCCAATCTGGCTGCATTTCTGACCGTTCAAAGGATGGATGTGCCCATTGAGTCAGCAGATGACTTGGCAGACCAGACCAACATCCAGTATGGCACAATCCAGGGAGGCAGCACTATGACCTTCTTTATGGTTATATAACTTTTTCATTTCATTACTTACTGTTATTGAATAATGAGCATTAATGAATAATGTAGCATCTGCAACACCATTGTGGAAGAACTTATTTTCATGTAAACGGAAACCCTGCATATCTTTTATATACGCTGTTATAACAGCCTTTTTTACATAGTAAAAGAGCACAGATGTTACAAATGTTATAAACCATGCTTTGTAATTTATGTATAGTTATTGTCAAAATTGCACCCAGATAGAAATGTGTGGTTGCTGCAAAACACGACATGAAGATATGTAATTGATTACAGGTGTAGTCTGATTAGACACTGGGTGTTGCCATAAGTGGACATAAAATGTCTTACCCTGCTATGCTATAAAAATGCTACTTTTGGGTAACATACCTCTTGCTGATAGGTTGTCTGCTAGTCATGCCTCTACGACACACTCAAATACATTTTGCTAAAGGAGAGGGGGGGGTGCATCCCTGGACTACAAGAAACTGGAAATACACTAACAAATCAGCAATATGTTCAGGAAATCCTGTGACACGTTGCATCCCACGGCAGCGCTTCCAACTGGTATTTTTCAAACCAGAGACACACCAAGAGTTTCCCTTCCTCAATAATGTTTCTAGCAGACTGCAACACTTCCTTGGCCTGCTCGAGACTAGCTGGAATTTCAGCTTTGGGAGTCTAGTGTGCAGGATCTACAGCCTCCATACCTGTATATTGATACCTTAACCTTTGCATTTACCATTACCCAGCCGTATCCAGCCTAGAGGCAGCCTAACAGGGTACTAGAGTTTCCTTTTAAGTGTAGAGTTGTCAATGAGTGTATAATAATGAATTCATTACCGATAAGTGAACTGGATGCTGAATGTCTGTATTAGTATTTTCAGATCTGTATTTGATGATAAGATGATGAACTTAACTATTTCTCTATTCTCCATTTCCTTTGATTCTCTTCACCTGCACAAAAATACACAACAACACATATACAAACAGAATTCACGTTACCAGACATACCAGCGCATGTGGAACTATATGTACTTCAAGCAGCCGAGTGTGTTTGTGAAAAGTACAGAGGAGGGTATTGCCCGTGTTCTCAATTCCAAATATGCCTTCCTCCTCGAGAGTACTATGAACGAGTACCATCAGCGCCACAACTGCAATCTCACACAGATTGGGGGGCTACTGGACACCAAAGGCTATGGTATCGGCATGCCTCTGGGTAAGAAAATAATGAGATGCAGTGTTTAAGTAAAATGTGCATGAAGTTGAGCAACTGAGTAAGGTAAAAGTGACAGCACCTGGGTATGTTATGGGCTTCTTATGACATATTGGTAGCTTCTTGCAAACCATTAGATCAAAATCTTTGTTTTAATAACACAGCAAATTTAAGCCCAAATGAAACAAAATATTATGAAAAATGACCCACTTACTTACATTCAGTTCAACTTTGCTGCACTGAACTTTTTGCTATCGTTCTGTGCCATCATTAAGCCATACAATCGCAAAACTATACGTTAAAAAACTCAGAATTACTCTAATATCAGAAGCAGGAACTGTGGTTAAGGTACTTACTACTGACCACGAAGTAGAGAGTTCAGGGCTCTTAACCAACTATTGCTTTGATTTTACCGATTGATTGTCAGACTGAATTTGTTGTGATTTGCTCTAGATTAGAGCATCTAACAAATTACCACATGTAAAAGTAGTCCCCCTTGTGGTCCCGGTTGTAGGTTCTCCCTTCAGAGATGAAATAACACTTGGAGTACTGCGGCTGCAGGAGAACAACAGGCTAGAGGTCCTGAAGCGCAAATGGTGGGAGGGAGGCGAGTGCCCAAAAGACGAAGATCATCGTGCTAAGGGTGCGTGAAATTACAAATTAGATTTGGCAAGGCAGACAAATGCCACTATACCATGCCAATGTAAGTATGTTTCTATACATTGTGTAGTTTAGTGTAATGCCTTCCTCAACACATTTGTAATTGTGTCAATGCTAGGTTTCTGTACACTCAACTGTAAACTTAAATAAGTTCACTTATAATGGGGAAAGTAGATTGAAAAAAATTTTAAATAGAGAGTTTGGGTTACTATTTATTTATTCTTTTATTGTCTTACACTCTTATTCTAATCAGGGTTGTGGGACAGCCGGTGCCTAATCGGCAACACAGGGCGCAAGGCAGGAACAAGCCTAGACAGGGCATTGTATAACACACACATTCACACACTCTCACTTACGCATTATTGGCCACTTTTCAAAAACCCATTAACCTAACACACATGCCTTTAGAATGTGGGAAGAAACCTGAAACTCCACGTAGGCAGGTTGGGATCGAACTAGGTATCTCTGGGCCATAAGGCAACATTGCCATTACTACACTGCTCACAAAAATTAGGGGATATTTCATTATGAAGTAGTATATGTATAGTATATCTAAAATATGAGCAGTATATTTATGTTTTTGAGTTTTATGAAGTTCATTGCTTGCAATACTCAACTTCAACTACATATATTAAACCAGTAATATTAGATTTAATCAAAAAACATATTTGATATTATTTTATTTAAATGTTGCATTCCCAAATTGTATTTAATTGTTTGCGTGTATGTGTGTGTCGGCATGCCTACAGGTCTTGGCATGGAGAATATTGGTGGCATTTTTGTGGTGTTGATCTGTGGTCTGATCATTGCCATATTTGTAGCCATCATGGAGTTTGTGTGGTCCATGCACCGTTCAGTTGAAACGGATGAGGTATGTTGGCCTTGCTACATACACACTTACACTTTATTGTCATTCCGAATACACAAGTATACACACAAAAAAATTGCTTTGCAAATAGCTCGCACGTAATTTGGGAAAATAGGAAAGCATTTATAAATATTGGCACAGATTTTGACTTAAAATGTATTAAACGAACAGCAGCATGGGAAAAAATGAGAATAGAACTAAAGAATATAAAGGACTATGAAATCTGAAATATACACAACTACCCCTGCCAAAAGTGATAGAATTTATGGCGGAAACAGTGATCCATCCTGCAACGCTACACTATACATCCTTGGTGCAAGAAAATATGCGTGATTCCATATTTTTTTCCTCTACTTGATCTGTAAAATGTAATTCATGAATTGAAGTACATGTAATTTTATATAAAGTTTTTGAGGTAGGTATCACAAAGCCAGAATGCTCAACTATTAAGCAAAATTGTTAGGTGTCATATATTTGATATGTTAATTTTCCACAAAGTAAAAACGTTGGGTAAACATTCCAAGTCTTGGGATTCCGTAATTTTTGACAGGGGTAGTGTTAGGTCCTGATAAGAAAAATGTATCACAGCACGATGAAGCATGAGCTATAGTTTACTATATCTTTTGTGTTTGTTGTTGTTGTTCTGTGTTTTCTTTTTTCCTCCTTGTGTCAGTTTATCACAAACTGATGACCATGCACTCTTTCCTTGTCTTTTTTACGTAACTTAATGCAGTGCTCCCTGTATTCATTATTGAAATGACATTTTTCTAGGTTTCCATATGTGGAGAGATGATGACTGAGTTTAAGAATGTTATCTCATGTAAAAAGAGGTCTCGCCTTCGTAGACGCCGGACGCTTTCATCCCACGCTGTCCTCCATCGTACTGCTCGTCTTCCTCTAGGAGTGCAGAGACCTGTCAGACTCATTCGTGAGATGCGACTTAGCAATGGCAAACTCTATAGTAGTGTCCCAGGGCCGCAGAATCCTCCGGAAGACCCTGTGGGGCATGATGAATCCCATTCAAATCCCCTAGCCCCTCTAGCTCCAGGCTGTGCTCATGTACGCGTGTGTCAGGAATGTCGTCGCATTCAAAGCCTTCGTTCTGCCTCCTGCTCTCGGATGCGTCCTCCCTTATCTACCTCTTCATTGCCACGCTTGCCTCCTCCTCCTCCCCCTCCTCCTCCTCCTCTCCCTCCTCCTCCACCACCACCTTTATCATCCGATCTATGTGAGGCCAGCAATGGACTTGAAGAATGCAACACAACCAAGCCCGTTCCACCTCCTAGGCCAGCCCCACCCATGAAAACAACAACTACCACTGATGTGCTCAGCAAGCAAGACTGAGGTTGTTTGTTTTAAAAAATTGAAAGTTAAGAACATTTTTGTGCAGTTGGTAAAGATCTATGGGTTGGAGTATTCCGTGCTTTTTGGCCTCAGAAATTAGATCTTTTTTCAGAGAGATGTAAATATACTGCTGATCTTTTCTATATGCAAATTATGTGAGGGAGTCCACGTGACAACAAGAATGATGTCATATATTTTTATAATAATTTAACAGATAAGCCTATTATGCATTTCTTAAGAGAATAGCGTCCTTGAAAAGGCTTGCTGCACCCCTTTGATGCCACCGTTTACCTTTATGGATGTGGGTGTATACATAATTCTCAGTAAAGAGCTACTGAATGTAAACATTGTTATTGTATGGCCCAGAAAGAAGAAAGGTGTTTATCATAAATTTGACATTAATATAGGATACAGAAGGTTGTTTTTATATTGATGGCAAGAAATGCATTCTTTAATGTATGTGTTAATAAAGCATAACTGAGAAATTGTCCATGCATGTCCAGGTGATTCTGAAAAGATTAACTTAATGTCGTTACAATTCATTCAGAAAGTCTTCAGGCCCTTTCATTGTTTGTGGTAGCACTCAGTATCACATAATAACAAGGCTAAAACAGACTTTTACAAATGTTTGCAAAAGATTGGGAAGCAAAAAACTAAAATATTGCATTTATATAAGAATTCAGACTCTTTACTCAGTAGTTTTCTCAGTAGTAGCTCCATTGTCAACTATTACAGCCTCCAGTCTTCTTGGGTTTGATTCCACAAAGTTTGCACACCTGGATTTAGGAATTGTATTCCATGGTTCTCTGCAGATCCTCTCAAGCTCTGTCAGGTTGGATGTCAGGATGGGGACGATCAGTAGACAGCCTTTTTCAGATCTCAATGGAGATGTTCAATTGGGTTCAAGTCAGGGCTCTGGCTGGACCACTCAAGGACATGAGTGTGGCACTTTGGCTGTGTGTTCAGGGTCATTGTCTTGATGGAAGTATGAGACCTTTGGCACAGTCTGAGTTCCTGGGTGCTCTGGGTCATTAAGAATATCATTGTACTTTGCTCCCTTAAGCTTTCCCTCAATTTCTATCCCAACCACTAAAAAACACCCTCACAGTAGGATGCTGCCACCACCACACAGTATTGGGCAGGAATGTGCAGTGCCTGATTTACTCCAGAAAATAATGTTGGTTTCATCAGACCAGAGAATCTTGTTTCTTGTAGTCTAAGAGTCCTTTAGGTGCTTTTCTGCATACTCCAGGTGGTATTTCATTTGTATTTTACTATTACTATTACTATTTGTATTTTTATTGGTTGGCTGATGGTTGACCCTCTGGAAGAGCCACTGTGCTCTTTCAAACTTTCAGTGAAGCATGATAATTTTTATATCCTTCTCTAGATTTGTGCCTCACTCTGAGCTCTACAGGCAGTTTTTTTTTATTTATACTCTCTTTTTTATTTATTTTCTTTCATTTCCTCATTTTTTGTTCTACTCCTTAACTGTTATGTGCACAGTAGTACTTAAAATCCTGGGTGTTCACTTAAGTGGCATTTGTTAATGTAACACTGTATTGTAATGCTTGATAAAGGTTTGCCAAAATAATCCCTTGCCTATGTGAATATATCACCAATTTTTACATGGAAGTTTTTGATGCAGTGTCGTCTGGGAGATCAGAGATTATAGATCTTCAGTTCAGGCTTCTGTAAAGTACTTTATAGGTTGGGCATCCTTTAATCAATATTTGAAACAAATATTTTCGGCAGAATTTCTAGACTCTTTCTTATAGTCAGCTAACATGTTTTATTTTTGCTTTAGCCACTGTTCCTTGCACACCTCTTCCGGTTCATGCATGCACAACCAGTTGTGATCATCTACCAAAACATTTCCATTCTGATGTTGATTTGGATGTTTTTTTTGTATCACATACTAATATCCAGCTTAATTGTCTGTCAGTATATTGAGTATTGCAGAATCATAATATTGTGATATTGTTGCTTTAGTGTGCAATGTATGGTGATAATTTCATAATGTGAGGTGCTCCGAGTTATTCGCATCCCTACTTTAAATTAGACTGTGGAGGAAAGTCTTTAAGCAGTTGAGACTTGAATATTCCCACCACCATACTTCACTGTTCGTTTGATACACTGTTGTATCAATCTCTTTCTCCGTTTTCCCCTTACATAAACCCATGTGTTACTATATCTAAAATGTGAATTAATTAGTACATTGGAGTTTTGTCTTATCCCATTCCAAGTGCTTTTCCATGTTTAATTGTTCTGAGAAGCGGCGTGTCCTTTGAGCCCATCGCTGGGTAGCCTTGTTGTGACCAAAGTATTTCTGAATGGAGTAAATTTTTTACTCCACTCATTCTGTTTCTCTGCAAAAGTTGCTGTTCTGTCTATGTATTGGTTTTTCCAGTGGTGTGGTCAATGGTTTATCTAAATAATCTAACTGTGATTTGAATAGAAATGATATAGTTTTGACAAAGCTATTATGAGTTCCATGCCTCTTTGCAAAGAAGACATATTTGACTTCAGCTTGTGCTTCAACTGACAGGGCAAGACTCAATTAAATCTAATCATTTGTACAAGGAAATTGACAGGGTTACTTTCACAAATGTGTTTGATTATTAATCAAACTGGTTATGCTGGGTATGGGATTTGCAATTGGGTGTAAAGTAAGAGAAAATACTGTAGAAGCATTTTACTGTTTGTCTTAGACTTTGGTTCTTATTGTATTTTTTTAAAAAGCATACTAACTGTATACTATTTTCAGGGCATTCACATCATTTAACAGAAGCAGAGCAATTTACAATTCATACAGTGCAAGGCCTTGCTCAGAGACTCAACTACAGCAGCAGTGTGATCTGAACCCAGGACCTCCTGGTCCATAGGCCAGTAGGCTATCTTAACCACTAGGCCACCACAGTCCCAGGATATGGTACCTCCACAGCTAAGGCTAACCACTCATTTCTTATTGGAAACTGGAACAAGTGATCTGGACTCGCACTTGGACTGCAAATGATTTATACCAGATTAGAATCAGGTGGAGTCTGGTTACTGTAAACATGGGAGAGGATAAGAATATTTCTCTTATTCCATATCACCAGATGGTTAATTTGCAACCAGTGCTTGAACACTTTTAAATCAAAAACCCTCGGGTGTTACCAGCTGAGTAAGTCTGCTTTTTTAATTGCTTTACTACAAGAAACGTTCAAAAAGACAATACGTCGGTATAATACAATGAATTATTAATTTGCCAGCCATCTTGTATTATTTGTACGGCACCATCCTCTAGTGGTAAAAATAAGTGTTGCTTTCATTAGCCAATACTTCATTGTACCACTAGAGGACGAAGCCGAACAAATGTACTAGCATTCACTGCGAGTTGTTTTTGTATAAATATCAGTTGTAGCCTAAGCAAATTACCCTGCTGATTCATTCATAAAGCAGCTGGTGCAATATCAACCTTATCATGCAACTCACAGGACTCCAGTGTTGAAACTATTTAAATAGTCATCTTCGGTTGTTCTGAATACCCATGATAGACTCTTTTTTTATAGGTTTACCTGGTTAACTGCTCTTCTTTCTAGTTACCCACTAGAATTTATCATTGATGCCTTCATTATCTTCAGAAAATAGATTTACTTTTTATAACCATGGCAGCAGTTTAGTCAGTTGGAGCCTAATCTGAACCAAGATAAAAATGTATAATTCATTATGCATGCTTCGCATGCTTTATCATGCTTTTGTTTGATTAACTGCTTGATAACAATACATTGAAATAATACATTGCAAACACCCCAGTCGTGTAACTGGAAAACAGCTGCACGCCAGTCCCAATGGAGAGGGGTGGAGAAAGCAATGGCAAACTACTCCACTATCCTACCGAAATACTTCATGGATCACATCGATGAAAGACGAAAATGTGTGGAGATCGATGATCCATCAAGTGACCGAGAGTCGGCCGCGACTGTACAGTTAATCCATCCTATAATACATATTTGTACCCAAGCTGACAGTACATAAAACTGAATCAACCAGAACATTTTAACATTGTGATGTTTTTTTCTGACACCTCTCATACGTTGCTATACAGCTAAACATAGTAATTTTACCCAAAAACCACAGAAGGCCCAGTTACATTCCTGAACATGCAGCAATTATTTTTTTACAGCAGTGGTTTCCTTAGAGGTGTTGACGCTACCACCTTTTTGTTCAGTGTTTTCTATATAGCACACATATGAACAGATGCCATTCTAGAGCTTTATTCAGGTTTTATGCAGGTTGTTTGGTTGTTAAATAACTGCTTACCCATTATATGTTGAACTCCTAGGATACCCATTCCTAGGGTAAGTAGCAACAGAATCGAATGTTATCTTTTTGTCATAAGTTTAACTTCATTTGACAATACCTGGGTCATTAAAATAAGGCATTTCCCAGTGCTGATTGTATCAATACTTTAATCATTAAACAAAGCATAATTCATGTACAATTAAAAAAAAAACAACTAGAATTTGTATACCTCACGCGGTATCCACTTTCTGGTTGCTAGTTGCATCATTGTGTGTTTTTGTTTGCCTTCTCCATAGTACTTCACCATCTTTGACCTCCTTAGTAGGTATTTTATCAGTTTTACTCATATAGGTACACTCTATTCAAATATGAAGTGTTACTATTCTGTTGATATTTTAGACGTTTTCTCATCTGGCACAGCTGTTCTGAATGATCACTGCTCAAGGATCCCAACAGATACCCTATAATGAGAAATCCCCATGTATGGCATTGTAGAAGGGTGTTACTTTTACTGCTGGGGGTAACAAGGGCTCCAACAGCTATTTCCAGATATCAGAGGACACAGGCAAATTCACCAATCTACTGTCAGAACTTTGTACAAATTGTGGATATTTTTCCCTAATAAATATAATATTTTGTCCTATGTTTAATTTTAATTAGGTCTACTTATCTACGTTTGGCACTTGTGAATTTCTGTGTGAATATCTGATTAGATATTCCAGCATTATACTGTTGAAAGTACCCATCAGAAGATGGGCACACTGAGTAATAAAGGAATGGATATGGTAATCAAAAATACTTAGGTATTCTTAACTGGTATTAAGGCACCCAAAGCGTGTAAAGAAAATTTACCCATCATCCACCACAATTGCCAGGGTTTCATGTTTTTGACACCAAACTCACCACTCAGCCACCCAAATGTCATACCATCCAAATCAGGCCAGCCAATGTTTTTCAGATTATTGTGAGCCCATGGGAATTGTAGCCTCAGTTGCCTGTTCTTAGCTGACAGGTGTGGAATCTGGTGTGGTCTTCTTGTGCTGCAATAGCCCAACTGCAAGTTTCAAGTTTTTATTTTGTGTACTCACTGATGCTCTTCAGCTCAAAATGGTCACGTCATGGGACATCTGGCGTTAACAAGATGTTTACATTCAGGGAACTGCAGCACACTGGACATTTTCTTTCTTTTTCAGTCCATTCTCTGTAAGCCATAGGGATAACTGAGCATGAAAAGCATGGTAGATCAGCAGTTTCTGAAATATGAAATACAGGACTGTCTCCTAAAGAGGATGCAGCTACAAGATCGAGTCACCACCAGTTCAAAGTTCGCTCAGGCAGGGCAGAGGGCAAATGTTAGTGAATCTGAACGCACAGTGAGACGAAGGCTTTCTTTCCAAGAAAAAAAATCAAAGACAGACTGACATTCTGCGGGAAGTATAGGGATTGGACTGCAGAGGACTGGGGTAAAGTTATTTTCTCTGATGAAGCCCTGTTCAGACTGTTTGGGACATCTTCAAAAATAATTATCAAGAGAAGAAAAGGTGAGTGCTACCATGAGCATCAGTGGAGCATCCTGAGACTGTTCATGAGTAGGATTGTTTGTCATCCAAGAGAGTGGATTTGATAAAAAAATGTCCTACACTGCCATCGAAATAACATCCTCCGAGAGCAACCAGGAGCTATTTGGAGATAAACAATGCTGTTTCAAGCTGGATGGAGCACCATGTCAAAAAGCAAAAGTGATAACCAAGTGGCTTGGAGAAAAAAAGGATTGAAATTTTGGGACCATGACCAGGAAACGCCCAGATCTCAATGCCATTGAGAATCTGTGGTCAATCCCCCAATAGAGGGCCGACAAACAAAAACCGAGAAACTGTGATCAACTCCAAGCACCGATTAGGCAAGAATTGGTTGAGATCATTCAAGATTTTGCCTAGAAGCTGATATCCAGCATGCAGAGGTCAAATGAAGAAGGATATATTCAGTCTTTGTTTAAACTGGTTGCATTTGTCAACAAAAAGTTAAAAAATAAAACATATGGAATGCGGAGACTGTGGTGGCCTAATGGTGGGGATCTAATGATTAAGGTACTAGACCATGGACCAGAAAGTACAGGGTTCAAATCCAACCTCTGCCACAGCTGGGTCCCTGAGCAAGGCCCTTAACACTAGAATGACTATGCTATGACTATGCTAGAATGACTATGACCCACAATTGCTTGGAATGTAAGACTGTAAGTATTAATTTTATGTATCTCTGGATAAGGGCATCTGCTAAATAATGTAAATGTATTGGTTATACTGTATTATACCATATAAACATCTGGGAAAAGGTTCTGAAAAAACTGAGGCAGCAAACTGAAGCAAAATGTATGCCATCCTGAAAACGTATGGCCACAACTGTACATTTGTAGGCATTGTCTCACTCAGCTATACAAAAGCCTAACTCTAAAAGTCAAAGGTAACAGCAGCAACAAGATGTAAAATCTCCTGAAACCAAGTAGGAAGAATCTTTGAGATTCAAGCAGGGAACCAAGTCTTCATAAGGAAAGATCAGACAACAGGGCCAGCCGGTGGCGACCCGGCAACTTTTTGCACAAGGGCAGAAACAACCGTAGATGGGGCGCCAATCCATTGTAAGGCACACAGTCACACACAAAAGGCCACTTTTAGAGACACCAATTGACCTTACACGCATGTCTTTGGACTGTAGGAGAAAACCAGAGGACCCAGAGTAAACCCACACAGACACAGGGAGAACATGCAGACTCCACACAGAAAGGACCCAGTCCACTCCACCCTGGGACTGGACCCGGGACCTTCTTGCTGTTAGGCAGTGGTTCTACCCACAGAGCCACCGTGCTGCCCCAGACAACAGGATTAATTAATAAGCATAGTACTTTGAGACAGTAATAGTGTATAAAACAGATTCTGTTGTTGGGGCAATCATTTATTACTTATCATTATTTATTACATTTATTATTTATTACACCAGCATTTTCTTAGACACTGGACATAGAAGATGTTCTTCTTTAGTGTCATTGTATGCAAGGTTGCATACATACTTATACATGTCAGTGTGGTCATTGTTCAATCTAAACATAAGAACTGCTAAACTGCAGAACTTGTATACAAGACAAGCTTAAGCAGTTGCTTAAGATGAATGACTGAATGAATTAATGGATTTACATTTATATTTACTCAGCATAATGGTTAAACCTGACTATGTATGCACGTAAGTCCTGTGCAAATCTTGAACATCTCTCTTATTTACTGCAGTAAATATAAAATGTAAATGTAATTGTTGAAAGGACTTTTAAGAAGCGTACCCTTACATCAACTCAGATGTCAGTGTGTACTTTTATATGCACAGAAACAAAACATTGAAACTATTTCCACAATAATAATTATCTAAATTATTTTAAAAGCTTTTACAGTCAATACAATTTCAGGAAACATTTAAAGGAAAACATGTTTCAATAGGGCAACATTTTATCCATTGCTAAAAGTTAAATAAAAAAATAATAAGTGCAAATAAAGAAATAAAAATGTCTTCATACTTCTGTACTGTTGGCTGTGAATCATTACAGTAAACTTTCGAACCTATACCACTTGCTAACTCAAGTTGTGTTGCTGTTGAAAATCTCTACCACTCTTAATTAATAATTCATAATTCTCTCTCTCTCTGAGAGAATGTGTGTGTGTGTGTGGTGGTTGTTGGGGGGGGGGGGTTAGGGGTAGGTATAAAATTAATTGACTACAGTAATCATTATGACAGTGTGCTGTCCACAGAATGTTAGTGGGATATGGCGTGTGTGTGTGTGTGTGTGTGTGTGTGTGTGTGTGTGTGTGTGTGTGTGTGTGTGTGTGGGTGTGTGTGTGTGTG
>JAUZST010026234.1:0-30589 GCA_034779995.1 Parotocinclus haroldoi | reverse complement strand
ATTGTGGGTTAAGGGTCTTGCTCAAGGACCCAACTGTGGTAGCTTGGCAGAGGTGGGATTTGAACCCTGGACCTTTTAGTCCAGAGTCCAGTACCTTAACCGCTAGGCTACCACAGGCCAGAATAAATGTCAGTCCTCTTTATGTCTTGTACAAATTGCACTTTTGACAACAAAGTTGACTTTGAAATGAAAACTATTCCTGGAAAAAAAAAACAAAAAAAACTATAAACAGCCTTCTTACTTTTCAGATCAAAACATCTGCCAAATGAATACGTGTGATGACTGCAGTGGAGGCGGATGTGAGTTTTACAAGCTGACTTGGGTCAAAGGGAAAAGGAAGGAAAAGGGCCAGTGAGCTGGTTCTGAGGATAGACTCCATGCTCACCGGTTTCATTGATCTAATTACTGACGTTCTCTCAAGCCAAAGCAAATAGAGTCTTTTCCTTATTACCTCAGCCTGCCACGCTGCCTAACAACCCGCTCCCAAACAGCAGCATCACTAAGGATGTGCTCATTGTGTGGACAGAAGCCTGGCGATGTGTGACGGCACTGGAACAGGCCTGAGACAGGACATATGGGAACATGCACGTACAAGTGGCTTTCCAAACAATACGAGACACCGCGTTCTGACACTTTGACCTACCATGTATAGCGACGGGTTACACATGTTTGTATCATTCGTACTATTATGTCATAAATATATGATTTGTTCAAAAGGACAGACAGTGAAGTTCCATTTTTAGAAGCATTACAACGGCATTGTGTCCCAACTGGTTATTAGAAAACCCTCAGTAAATATTATTATTGCCTTCAAATCGATTATGGCTCAACCATTTGGATAGGGTTTCTCTGGAGTATTCTGTCTTTTGTTGGAAAGGAAATTGCTGTTTCGGAGGAATATGAGAGCAGAATCTGGACAGGATGATGAGAACGAGGCGCATGTTGTCACAGTAACTTTTTCCTCCCTCTGCAGAGATACAGAGTCTTTATGAACGATATGCCAGTGGGAACACGTATCTCCTTTACTTCAGGTGCTCCTCAAATCATGATGAGGATATACTGTAAAATTCATCATAAGCTGAATGTATCATAAACCAAGGAATTTGATAAACACTGGATTATATCATAATACCCTAAACAGTCTTAAAACACATATTGGACAACATCAATGACATAAAGCTTATCATATTAAATACTGAATATTGAATATCTTTGAATACTGTATCCATATTATTAAATCATTCTTAATAATTAATTATTGTTATTATTAAATAATGTATTGAAAGTGGCAGCACGGTGGTTCGGTGGGGTAGCAACGCTGCTTTGCAGCAAGAAGGTCCCGGGTTCAATCCCAGCATGGAGCGGCCTGGGCCCTTTCTGTGTGGAGTTTGCATGTTCTCCCCTTGTCTGGGTGGGTTTACTCCGGTTTCCTCCCCCAGTCCAAAGACATGTGTTTTAGGTTAATTGGTATCTCTAAAGTGGCCCTCAGTGTGTGACTGTGTGTGTGACTACCTGTGTGTGTGTCTGTGTGCCCTAAGATGGATTGGTGCCCCCTCTAGGGTTGTTCCTGCCGTTGTGCCCAAAGTCGTAGTTTGATCTTTTCTGACTTCCTACCTATAAAATCTCTAGCTCACCGTCTTTCTTCCTCTCGTTCTTTACTTATTTGTTCTCCCTTCTTTTCCTCTATTTCCTTTTATTTCTGTTTTTCATTCTTTGCCATCTGGACATTCCGCCATGTTGTTCTTTATTTCGTTCCTATTTCTGCTTATTTGCTCCTTTTTTTTATTCTTCCTTTCCATAACCTTTCAGTTGTCCTTCCTTCTGCTCTCGCTGTTTCCTTTTTATTGTATTTTTTCTTTTCTTTTTTGGTTTCAGCCTGCCTTTTAGTTTTTGTCATTTTTCTACTCAATTCTGTCTTTAATTCCTTAGACATTCTTCTCCAGTCCATTTCTCTTCCTCATTTCTTTCATTTCTTTCTAACTTATAATTATTTATTTATTTACGTTGCCTTTTATGCTCTGGTTTTCTAATTATTTATTTTAGATTTATTCTCTCTTTCCTTTCTTTCTTCAACCGCACCTCATCAAGAACATGTGGAGGTGGACAGAGAAAGATTCTGGGAGATGTAATGGAAGATAAAGGCACAATCGTCCATCGCTCTGCATGGGCCAGCCCGATTCGAAAACATTCATTTCCACTTGACATGAAGCAGGAAGTGCTGTTCCTCCTCCATTTCACTTCCTATCTGACCAGAGTTGAACTCTGTGTTGAAGTGTTTCCTGTTGAAAAGTTGCACTTGTTAGCTTCATAAATGACGCTCTGTAGCGTAAATTTCTTGTCCCTTATCAGTCTGAGTCACTCCAGTTTGGCAGGAAAAGGTTTGCCCATGACTGTCAGGTTCTTAAAAAAAGATATTTACCTAGATAGAATTTCCACTTGAACTGATTACAAAGTAAACATGAACAGGTTTAGACATACAAAGTGAACCTAAATAGATAAAGCAGAAATGTTTGCACTTTAAAACAATTAAGGATTCATGAAGGATTGTAGTTCATGTGGGTTTACATGCACTTAATATCTGAGAATGGCAGAAAATCTGAAAAGCAGAAAAGCAGATTTTGCCCGTAATCCAATTAAGGAGTACACATGCACTTGAGTAATCTGATAACGGAAAACCTCAAGAGTGTAAATGATCCAGGCAATTGGATTTCTACTTTGCGACCAACCAATAATCTTAAAGATGTGACATAAAATTCAATTTGTTCTATTTAATAATTAAATTCTTCATTTTCTTGAGTCTGTCCTGTATTTCAGAGTCTCTGCAAAGTGTTTGCTGGTCGTTAAAGCGCTTAATTCCAGTAACTAATGTAACTTAACTCAAAAAGGTGAAATCTCCAATGATAAGCGGACCTGGCGGATCTGGACCTTTTTTTTCCGCACATGTGCGGACTGGTAGATCCAGCTAAAATTGGATAACTGGTATACATGGGGCAGCAGCAAGCAGGTTCCGGGTTCAATCCCAAAATGGAGCGGCCTGGGTCCTTTCAGTGTGGAGTCTGCATGTTCTTCCCGTGTCTGTGTGGGTTTACTCCAGGTACTCCGGTTTTCTCCTACAGTCATGCGTGTTAGGTTAACTGATGTCTCTAAAGTGGCCCTTAATGTGTGACTGTGTAACTATGTGTGTGTGTGTGTGTCTGTGTGCCCTAAGATGGACTGATGCCCTGTCTAGGGTTGCCCCTGCCCCACGTGGATAAAGCGGAAGATTCTGAATGGATGAATGAATGTTATACATGCTATTAGTACTCTGATTACTGGGGTAAAGTCCAGCTCTCTTTATCGGATTATTTAATCTAACTTTGAGATTACGCTGTACAGTACACATGACCACTTGAGTAATCAGACAACTGCATGCGTATGCCTTTTGTAATCTGAAAAAGTACGGCCATATCACCTGTAACATGGACATGACCGAAAGTGAAAATGTTTGAACTGTTCTGGCCTTTAGTCCACAGATGCATAAAAACTTTCATATTCAGAAACGTATTTTCCCCTTGAAAAAGTGAAGACTTGTAGCACAAAAAAAGCAGCCACAGCTTTGGAATGAGATGTTTGGGAGTTGAGAGTGTCTCCAATCTATTGTCAACGTTTAACGTATTGTCAAATGTTATTCTTAACATAAATGGCGTGGCATAATCACCCGGGTTCAGGAAGCATCAGGGAAGTTCCTGTCAGTATGGGCAAATTAATTTTCACACGAAAACACCATGTTCTTCCATATTAGTGTGGAAGGTGAGTGTGTGAAGAATGAAGTGGAAACAGCATTTTACTGACACACTCGTGCACGTAATCGATTTTCAACATTTCAAACGCACTTACTGATCTTAACCATGCAGGATAATTAAAGCCATTTGTCCTGTGGCTAGCTTTTAATCTAGCAACAAACCCACCAGCACAAACTATCCATTACAGAAGCAGAAACGCGTTACTCTCTCAAGCGAAAAACTCTCAAAACTCTCGTTCCCTAACCATTATTTTCAACCAGTGACTAAACATGTTAATCACATTCTGCTCGAGATGTTAATCTGCTCGTTCAGCAAGTCCTTCCCTGCAAGAGCCATGACATTATGTCCGTCGTCTGATACGTTCTGAACTTTTCTCCACCTCAGTTGCTAAAACTGATGAAGCCACAGTGGGGTAGAGATATGATCCTTGTGTATTCAGAGAGGAACTTTGGCAAATAAGGTATAAAAGGCCTGCCAGGTTCATCTAGCCTTACGTTGCTCTGGAAAACAATGTCGTTCCTTTGAGAGCGCGAATCGCTCCGATCGTCAGCGCAAAACACCGGGTCATATTAGCATCAAGACAAATGAGAGGGTACGAGCTTTGGATGTACATGGAGGCCTCAACAGACCTCAAGGGCAAAGGATCTAGAACGGATTGCAATAAAGATATTAGATCTTTAGATTTAAGTGCTGAGTTGGGGTAAATATGTTTTTGTCCCTAACTATTATTAAGCTTAACACTTATACTACACGGCTCACAAAATCAGCAGGCTGGACAAGGGATACCCAGGTACGGCACTGCTCCATCCTGGGTATGCTTGTGCCCCGTGAATCACGGAGTAGGATCAAGAACCCACCCAAATCGAAGCCCATTAAGAGCTTGTAGCTTAGGCCTTAGATTTCCCAAGGTTTTATGCTGTTCAGGATGGTATCGCTAAAAAACAACAAAATCAAAAAATTAGATTATTTACTTGTGCAGTTTTGTAATCTTTTGATCTGAGACTGATGGCGTGCACAGGCAAAACATGCTCTGTGTGGTGCAGTGGACCTTAAGAGAGCTAAAATCTGCAATTAGATACAAATGACGTCTGAACAAACAACGTTTTAGATCGGGTGATGAATGGGGATGTTGAGCTGCATTCTGGCACAAGTTCTTTTTAGTTATCCTGTTTGAATTTGGGACGGAGTGGTATTCTCATTTATCGAATTGCGTGTCGTCTAGCGATGTATCATTCTCCTTGGAATGGATGCAAAGAGGGTGTCTTTGACAAATGTCAAAAATGTGTGAACGCGGCCTTCTGAAGCTGTTCCAGTGGTCCAAAGTTGCCAGTGTTGAACCACTCTGACACGGCACTGAGCAAACATCCACGCAATCAGTTCTGCCGTTTAGAAATTCAAATGATTCATAAATCAGGGACAGATTGACATTTATCACGAAAGGCCCCATTCCCTCGACTAAGGAACCGTCTTTAACTAGGTACGCCTTGCAACTGAGATACAATGGCAGGTTCTCCTTAAAACAGCAATCATTTACGAGTCTCATCCTTTACGCTGTTTGAATACATGGTTACCGGGCTGAGCCACAAGACTGGATGACTGTTTATGGCACAATGTCTCACAGTGCTATTGACTTTTCAACACTGCTAGTAGTTTAGCAGTTCTCAGTTAACTGTTTAACAAGTCACATGGGAAAAAACTCAAGATGCTCAAGGAATACTCAAAATAACCTATTGTTTCTGAAGCGAGTAACTACTGCAGGTCAAGTAAGAGGTCCCTCAAAAGTGTTTTTTTTTGCTTATAAGGTTTAAGGTTATACCATTTTGGTTCCTAATATGACAATTTAAAGGTCAACATGTACATTTGAACATTTACAACAATTGGGCCAATACTGGACGCAGATGAAAATGCACCCTAGCTGGGAAGCCGGAAGAGGTGGAAGTTCTTTACACAAGGTCTTTACTGAAGGGAAAGTACTACTTACCTGATCAAACGTTTCCTCAGTATGCTTATCCTTTGCTCTAATACTGTAGTCATAAATTGTATATCCTCATTATATTCATATATATCAAGATTCATTCGATTCCAACAACTTCTTGGTGGGTATTTTTTTAGTCAATGAGTATATAAATACTTCAGTACTGTAATTAAAGTACTTGTACTTTTCTACTTACCAGCTCTGGACATCAGGCCATCCCAATCCCCCCTAACCGCCCCACTTCACACCCCCCAGAACTTAAGGAACTGATGTTTCCTGTAGCTGGCGCTTACATTTGAGCCACAAGAGCTACTCTGAATGCGTTAGATTCAGATTTTTTTGTACCGAGCCCCAGATAATGAAAAGAATTTGCCCTGGTTGTCCAAAGAGTTTCTTTACCTATAGCAGTTCTTAATGGAGGTCTAAGTATGGTCTTCTTGGACTCTAACCTACTTGTGCAAGCATGAAGGAGTCTCCAAATCTGGATCAACGAGACATTCCGAGCTCACTGCTTGCCTAGGTTCTAATATCTGCACTTACCACGTTGCAATAGTAGGTAAAGGCTCCATGGCTAAATGAACAACCTCGCTTATTGCTTATTGCACTTTTTGTAAATCGCCGAAAATCCTGCTGATCACCAATAAGGAACCGCACTGCCATTAGGGAACATTCATTTCTCTTCTCATCTTTTAATAACGTTTCAATGAACAATGAACATATTGCTGTTCAGACTAGGCTTTTAGGGTGTGCCTGTTTGCTGAACACATGCTGTAGACAGGCAGCCTTCTCGACAAGCGTTCTCATTAAGCACACTTTTATAGACTGATCTGCCAAAAGGAATTCTCTCCAGTGATATCCATCAAAATACTCAAGCTCTAAAGACACAGTGTGCGGCCAGATGTAACACAACTATGTAATCAAGCAGCCTTTCCCAGGTCTCTCTGGAACCCGCTGGACGCTCTGCGTAGTCGCTTTGTGCTTCACTACAGCATTCTCAATTTATTGCTAACAGTTACACACATGCCAGGCACTGTGGGTGTCATGACTTCATAGATCCCCGAAGTGTGAAATAAATCATGTACCCAAATATGGATGCCTGGATGCTTCTCTGGATGGAAACTGGGTTTAAATCGGCTTCAAGATTGCCCCAAAGGGTAGTATCCATTACCAACGTCACATCTTTCTTGAAAGAGCAATCCATTAAGCGGGCGGAAAGGAAATCCAGTCAAAACAACATAATAAATAAACTAAAATAAAGAAACCTCATGTTTCCCATTTTCCTTACAAGTATGAGTCAGTGGTGATTAAATAAATATGACAATATGAATAGAATTTACATTTAAAGCACAGTCGTAGTAAATGTAGTTTCGTTTTCAACGAACGATGTTTGTCATGTCAAATGCGATGCCATTCCAAATGCAAATTTCAAAAGACTCAAAAATGCTAACAGTATATACGGTCATTATACCATTGCTAAAACAATCAGCCTAATTCTGCTTAGTTATTAAACACATAATTCACAGTTTGAATTGATCGACAGTAAATAGGCCAAGGAAGTCCTAATGTGGATTTTAAAGGATTTGTAGAGCTTGTGTCTGGAATAGTGTTCTGTGTCACCGGGAAAGCAGATTCTACGATTTAATCAGTGGCAGTACCAGAGGAAATCAGTAATAATAACTGGAGTGAAACCATAACAAAGGCAACACAACTAATAACAACTGATGAGCTGATTTTAAGCTACAGATTGACTGGCAAACACCCTCATCCAAAGCAGTTTGCAACCGATACACTCTTCCAATGTTACAGTACTGTATACAGTATAACATATTAAACAGTATTATATATGAACATCATAACACTGCTCTAACAACATTATATCTAATCTAAGACTTTTACACATTACTGTACATTCCAAAGGAACTATCAGCCATATGTGCCCAAAGCAACAGCTTGGCAGTACAGCGACCAAGACCTGTACCCTAGATCTTCTGGGGTCTCCTCCAACAGTCCGATACCCTAACCTTAGCGCCACCACCGTCCCCAACAAGCTACATCAGGAGCACAGCTTACTGACATATGACTAATGTTATAGCTGCTACCGAGGGATGCGACTGTTTTGTTTTTCCAGAACTTTGTTTTATTTACCATGCTTTTTTTTTGCAGTTTGGGAGGTAGCCTCCATCTCACAACTGGCATAAGTCACAGACTCTCGAATGTACAACAGCGTATTCTCACTAAGGCCAGCATCTGGTCCAAGTTTGTCCTCTCTTTTAAAAATGGATGCATAAAATAAGTCACTGCAGTATTTCTAACAGCAGTGATCAGTTCATATACAGCTAGAGGATATTTAATTAAAGTAGATTTCGTTTTGAAATATCCCCTAATTATTGTGAGTAGTACATAAAGGACAAACAAGTGGCAGAAAAACGTGTTGTATCTTCATCCTCTCTGTGGAAGCACATCTGGAAGGGAAGCTCCAAACTGATGACATTTAGTCTTTAAGTGGAACTGACAATTCAAAAGGTGCAAAAAATATATCACAGGGCTTTCAGTTTTTGCTTGCTGAGCTTGAGCAGTCGGGTCTATAAAACCTAATTGGCCTAAACAAAATCTTGTAACACCATGGCACCCGGAGACCTCCGTGGGACTGTTAAGCTGTTTTGCTACTTGATTAAAAACTCTTGAGAGCTCAGCCTTTCTGTCTCAAATTTGCAATGGAAAATGGAAATGGAAATAATCCAATGGAAAATTCTTCTCCAAGAATATCATTCTGTAAATTCAATGGGAGAGAGAACATTGACAAAGAACAACAACTTACACGATAAAAGCCAAATGCTTCCAAGTTTCCCAGAGACTATTTATAGAACTTGCAGTTTGCCCAGCATGTGCTGACACAATGAGGTACCTCACATGTGGGCGATTATAAAACCCACCCAATTCATAATTAGAAAGCATCAAGGACCTTGTATGTGTCCAGCTCATCCTGAAGCAGTTTTATGCGACCATTTGCAACTTTAGTACAACGACAAGTCTCTGAATATCCAAATGAAAAAAAAAACCACGAAAAAAAAATGATTTTTCCAACTTTCTTTACACATTTGCCCTACAACGCCATAATGGGAAAAAACAACAGTCCTACACATCAATAAAACATGAAAACCTAGAATAACAGGGTGGGTAAAGTCCCCATATTGCTGATTTAATACTCGGTAGAGCCCACTTTTTTTAATTACAGGCATCAGTTGGTTAGGATATGTCACTAGCAGATTTGCACACCTACCTACCATGTAGAATGGTTCTAGTTCAACCAGGTTTTGTGGTGACTAACTGATTGCTCAGCCCATGCAGAAATCTGTCCACAAACTTTCTCTCAGATTTACAGTACTGTGCAAAAGTCTTAGGCCACAATTAGATTCATTGTTTCAGCAAGTGGATAATGAACAAATTCTCAACCCCAACATGTCAAACTTTTATTCGTCACACCATAATACTAACCTTCCTTCCGATCTCTGTGATTTTAGCGTATCTTTTTACCCTGTTTCCCTTCCAAAAAACTGGTTTCTTGGCTGTTACCTTTCCTAAAAAAATCACAGATGTCATCAAGCTTCTTCAGACTGTCAAAGAATCAATTTGGAATCCTGATGAAGCTGCCAGATGCTGCTAAATTCTTTCCACCACGGCCTATAGAAGCTGATTTTTATTTTCAGGTTTTTAAGGCCTGCTTGCATTGTAATAACGCGACTGAGAAATAATATAGTGTGGGCATAATATCACTGCTAAATCGACTAACACTTTTGCACAGTGCTGTACGTCAAGGTTTGACTTGGACGTTTATTTTATTATCCTTCGGCCTTTTGCATTTTTGATTGTTTGTTTGTTTTTGGTGTCGTGCTGGAAGAGGAACCTCCTGCACCCCTCATCTTGATCTACCAGAGAGAGACTTGTTTGCTCACAAAACGTTTTGCCACATCAAGGACACTCGGTGTGGCGCTTCTTTGTGACTTTGTTTTTCCATGTACAGACTGACCAGTATCAGTCCTTCAAAGTCACATTCACCTCTTTGCAGTGTCCACCATCAATATCCACCCAAACCTTGGGTGTGTCTCTGAAATGGCCACTGATGCTAATAGCGATATAAAATAATTCAAACAATACAATTCACATCCTTGTAACAGATTTTTAAAATGAAGTCTAAATGGCACAAAGCTTTGAATTCGATCCTTTCAGTTGCTCCAAACATGCTGTACATGTGCATAATAAACAGTGAACAACACAGGTCTATGGCTTTTGAATGCGAATGTAGCGCATCAGCAACAAGTATAAACTACATAAGAAGGACATTCAGGGTTTGGTTATCTGCTCCGATGTTCACACAAAGAGCAAATTTACGAGGTGCGTGAGCGAAGTGAACCAGAGATTCCAGTCATTCCGTTGCTGAATAAGAGGCAAATCAACTTTTCCATCAGCGTCCTAATGCGTCATCAGTCCTGCAAATCATGGTGCAGATGAGTTTCTCCTGCCTCCGTGGTGAAACTCTGAACGTCATGCTCACGCCTCAATCACAGCTAGGTGTTGATGAATGGATCACCAAGTACGCAAGCTAATTAAAATGGCACGTCATGAGGAACATCAGTTTTGAGCGGTGGTGCTTGATTCGTGTGTCTCAAATACGAAGGACATAAATCAAAACTAAATCCAAATGGACTGAACTACTTCATTTTTTAAAGCTTTTTTTAAAAGCTTTCTGGCATTATCGCATTCTAGTGCTATAACATACAGCGTAATTGTCTTATATCGAAGTATTAGAATGAACAAATAAGACCCTCTTTTAAGCCTAATTATCCTGGGCAGAAGCCTATTGAAGAACTCAAAGGGCACAGACGAATGCACTCTATGCCAGTCCACAGGGTCACACACCTTTAATCCCCACACCGGACCGGACTAAGTGGAGGTCATACTACATACTACTGTGGAATGTAGAAGCTGTTTTTAATACTGCACACAAATTTCTGTATTTTCTGGTTTTATTTTAATGAAGAGTCCGATTAGAATAGAAAAAAACCCCAATTATATATTTATTATTCTGTTGCTAAAACACAGGTACAAGACTTTTGCGCAGATTGTATGCAATTCACTTTATATGGCTTTAAACAACAGCCATTGACAATTGTTCATCAAACATTTTTCATCATTCATTTATTCATTGAGTTTGAGTAACAGGCTCATTTTAGGAAACGTCACAATAGGCCTATCACAATATACAATGGTCAGGCCTCAGTTCATCACTCATGGAAGCCAAAGACTATCGAAATACTGAGGTACAGTACGGGTTAAATGCTTCTTGACTGAGGTAAGACCTGATCTTTTTGCCCTTGCAGGGACATCTATTGTAGCCTTGGTACAGAACCTTACTTGCATTCACCACACGTTCACTTAGGCACTGTTATGCCATACTACCTGCATCTCTCAGAAATAAGCAGCAAAAAACAAAGAACAGCTGCCATTAATCTTACAACATCTATAACAATGACTATTATCCAAATCAGGCCAAAAGCTGCCAAGACACAAAGCTGGTCTAGGCAGCGAGACCTCCTGACTTCGGCTCTTCAGAACGGGAGTGATTTAGTCTTACTCCATATGCATCGCAATTAATCTCTACTTTAGGTCAGGATTTCCAATCCCAAGGGAAGAACAATATTTAATGGGCCGCTGGGCTAGATTAATGCGTGACACATAGACAGCCTGCGAGTTAGCGAGTGGGGGGCGGGTCACTTTCCACAGCATTATTGCATGCAAACGTCCAGACTGAGCAGCCTGGACGCAGCTGTTTTATCCAGTCGAAAAGCATTGTGAGGAAAGCTGTTTTTGTGCTGACCAAGCATTTTCCAATACAATCATCTAGAAAAAGATTTTCCGTGCATGGCAAATTCTTCAAGTGAGCTCTTTAATTGTTTGGTCTATTTATGTCGGGTTGGATTAAATATCTTAAAGCTGCACCCTTTGTAGAATGATGGGAAAAAAAAATATTGTTAAAATGTTAAAATCGTAAATACACTCACTGAACGCTTTTTGGGAACACCTGTAGACCAACTCATTTTGTGCAATTACCCAGCAGATCAGACATTGAAGCAGAGAGGACCTACCTACAAATGCCAGAGAAGAATTTCCAGACTGCTTCAAACTGTTTAAAACAGTAACTCGGATAACTACTCGTTACAAACGAGAAGAGCATCCCAGAACACAACATGTTGAATCTTGAAGCAGATGGGCTATAGCGATAGAAGACCACATCTTCTGGTGCCCCGTCTATCATCTGGGATGATAACAGGCAACAGAGGCTACAGTGCACACAGGCTCACCAAAATTGGACAATAGAAGATTGGAAGAAATGTTGCCTGGGCCCATGGGTCTCGGTTTTTGCTGTGGCATTTGGATGGTAGGGTCAGAATTTGGTGTAATCAACATGAACGCGTAGATCTATTCTGCCTTGTATCGAAGCTCAGGCTGGTAACGGTGGAGTAATGGTGGAGGATATTTTCTTGGACCGCATTAGACCCCTTAATACCAATTGACCATTGTTAAAATACTACAGCTTATTAAGTATTGTTGCACACCACGTGAATCCCATTATAACCAGAGTGCCATCTTCTACAGGCCATGTCACAAAGCTTCTCAAACTGGCTTCTCGGACATGACTATGAGTTCACTGTACTCAAACGGCACCAGACCTCGATCCAATAAAGCAGCTTTGTGATGTGGTGGAACGGCAGATTCATAGATATGCGGCCAACTAATCTTGAGCAACTGTGGGATGATGCCATGCCAGTATGGACCAAAAGCTCAAACGGAGTCCAACCAGTACTAACAAAGCGCACTACCACTGGCTAGTGAATGTGTAGACTGTACAGAATGTTAATATATCATCAGTTGATTGAATCATTGCAGCCGTTCAATCTTCTCAAACGTACGCCCTTGTCTTTCCAGCACTTCCTTCAGTCCCTGCTGTAGATCTGGTGGCAGATTGGGGCCTATTAAACCTATTTTAAAGGAGTATAAAACCAAGTAAAGGAGTATGGTAGTAATGAAACGAGGGAGAGGAGCATGTTAGTCAGTGCCTTCAGCAATTTTCCTCTGGAAAAGCAACAGGAAACTGCCCCCACTTGCGCATGAACACACACATGGTACAAACACTGAAATGCCACGCTTGTACGCATGTGCACAGGCAAAAACCCTCCAATTGGGAGATTCAGTCTGTGGCCCACCGTGAGCCTGTGTAACACAGCAATCTCCTCCACGTCTGGTCTTTATTAACAAGGTTAATGACACCCCTGCAAATCAGGTAGATCTGAAACAGCCACCAGGACAGAACTGAGAAAAGGCCGCTCTGACTCAGCCCTATCTGGATAGAGTTGCAACAACAAAGGGACAAAATATCCCGTCTTAATCGTAATCCAAAGCAATCTTTATTATGGCTGCTGTTTGTTTCCACTAGAAGAACCTAAAATCTATATTAAAGAAGACTTTGACATTTTTTATTTAATGGCCTAATCACCAGTTTAGTTTGAACCTTTTTAGCTCTTGCTGTTTCCATAGAGGTCATGGCTCTCCAGACACTCAATCCAAATCCCGGCAATCCCATACATACACACTGGGCCGGTTTAGTGTAACCAATCAACTTAATGCTTGTCTATGGAATGTGGGTGGAAAACGACCAGTTTAGGGGTGCTTTCATTCTTAAAGGTTTCAATGTTGTCTCTGAACATGTGTATAACAGGCGGTTTGGTGACTGAGCAGTGACCTGCTAAACAATAACTGATCAAATTGCGCTCGAACCTCATAAAAGTATGGTTCTGTATATGATTCCGTTTGACTTGTGAGGGCTGTTTTGTTAGTCTACACTTCTTTTGCTGCTTAATATAAACACTTTCTTCAAAATATCAGCTTTGGGACGCCGAGGTTACAGTAATAGTGACTATAAGCTTACAGAAACCGAAGGAATGAATGGGAGTCAGTGAAAAGTCCTCACAAGGATAGAAAGGATATTGTGTGTGTGTGTGTGTGTGTGTGGTGTGTGTGTGTGCGCATGTGTGTGTGCACGCTCATGTCCTCCGCACACATTGTGGGTCAGAGACCACTCAGGAACCACATCAAAACAATGGTGGAAATTGTGAATCACCATTTGTGCTGTTTTGCTATTTTTAGTGCTTGGATTCATTACATTTAGCTCAGAGGTGAACAGACATTCTTGAGCCTGACCCAAGGTATGAGAAGCGCAGATGAGAAAATAACAGAACGTGCTATTGCAAACATACGCGCTGTAAACAAGAAAACAAACGTATCTCTTGAATTACACTGTTCTGTTTTTACGATTCATAGGGCAAGCAATTTTTAAATTAAACATGCATTTCAAAATCTCGCACAGATCTCAAACATATTATAAACACAGTTTGGCAGAAATCTGATGGAACGCAGCCACGGGCTGGAGCCTCGTTTAGCCTGTTTAGAATATTTACTTCATCGAGATATGTAGTTCAGGACGCACATGGTTCTTTGGTTCTATTCTTGGGAACACACTTGACAGGGGAAGGGTGAGTTCTCTCTCTGGTACCCTGATCCATGTGCTGATCAGAGGTCACTGACAGGACACAGGCCTGGGGTTGGGATGACAGCATCGTGTTTAGACACCAGAGGTAGATAATGCATACAAAAATCCATCCTCAAGTAAGGGTAGGATCTACATAACACTGTGACTAAAAGTTACTCTGGTTAACGAATACTCAGGTAGTAAGTAGATAAAGATGATCAAGTGGATGAAGATACTGAGGATGCTGAGAACATATCAGTGGAGGTTAAAAGCAGAGAAATGGGTTATATTGATATGAACTATGGTGGCACGGTGGCTACAATGGATTGGGTTGTTCCTGCCCTTGCGCCCAGAGTTGCCGGGTCGGCACCGGCTGGCCCTCGATCCCATGTGGATTAAGCAGAAGATAATGAATGAGTTACTGCAATGCACTGTGCAGTACTCTACTGAATTTTTCAAATTGTTTCACTTCATATTAACATTATTTTAAACTAAAAAAAACTATGTGCAAAGTATCTAGAACAGAAATTAGAGTTCTTTTGGGGTACTATGTACTTTCTGAGTGAGGTTTACGAGTGTGTGTGGCTAGGTGTGAGATCAAACTAAACACACTGAGGTGGTCAAGTGTAAAAAGAAAACTCTGTTGCATACCTAATACTAATAATAAGGACCTACATTATGCGTACTTTGGCATACAGATTTCTGGACGATTACTGGACCTACAATAATGGAATTTGAGAACATGGACATTAACAGTCCAGAATGTAATAAAAGGGCTCAAATGGCATTATAGACCCTAATTATTCGAATCTACCCAATGGCATTTTAAGATATATCCAATGATAAAATAGTTTGTTCTGAACTCACAATTTGATTGGTTAAGAAGCATTCTCATCGTGATGATATTTGTAATAACAGCTCTTTCACACCAAAACAACAACAAGGTTTATGCACACAAACATACGACGTGCAAATAACATAATAATAATAATAATAATAATAATAATAATAATAATAATAATAATAATAATTTAACATAACTAGTAAGTAAATCTAAGTAAATATTGTTGAATTTTTTATTTAATTCAATTTTTTTGTTTTTGCTATTTTTCCTTTCCTTTCTGCTTATTAAGACTTTGAGATTGCAAACTACTGTGACTGGTGTAACAGTAGTTTGTGTAGTGTTGTACAAACCACACTGCACCACACTACAAAGCGTGCTGTGCAGAATAGGGAATTGTTACGTTGCATAGCAACAACTCATTGGTTGTGGACCTACTTTTTGATGGAAGGTATTGCCAGTATTAAAGCATATTCTTTATTATTTTGTAAAGAATCTGCTGTGTAAAAGCAACAGAACCCAAGAGTGAGTGTGTTACCGATATAAGCTTCGATTTGGTCGCAGGCACAAGTAAACGGCAAGTGCCGTAGATAATCACAGCCACGATGAAAACGCACTCCCTCTCGTGTTTCAGTACATAACGATACCATGTCATTCCAAAATAATAATTCATAATTATATGATTATTCATCATTATCATAATAATTAGAACTTTGTTAATGGCATTATAGATCCTAACAATTAGAATTCCACAACATAATAAAATGGGTTTGCAGAATATCTACGTGTTATTCGTCACTCAAGCTCAGGGTTTCTGGGAATCTAGAGAGGATTCTGCATGGCTTTTTGTCACACCTACACTCCACACATTTCCTTTTCATGTGACCTATGGGAAGTCAATCATCCCAGATGCTTTCGACCACATCACCTTCCTGCCCCAACAGGGATGTCGGGCCTCTGTATTGTTGTACGAGATGAAAGGAGAGGGTGAGAAACACTGGCTTGGCTCCCACTCACCAATTACTCATTGCACTCCTGTTTGGAGCCGTTCTTTGCCAAGATAAAGAAAAACTCAATGCTTTCCTGTTCTTACCCTGCGAGCAAGTGTGAGTAAAGTTGCAGTCACCCCACAAACACGCAGTCCGAATGGGCTTGCGAAAAGGGTGTGACCGAGCTGAGCCAAAACTAACTGCAGGCTTGGTAGTTTGTTTTCTTTTTGCCAGCATTAGCTCTACTGTTCTGGTAATGAATGACTCTCAAATACACAGTGTTTGGGAGGTCGATGGTAACATGCTAGGTCATAAGGAGTAATGTTAATGAAATGTATCTGTTCCAGACCCCCAGGAAATTTACTTAAGGAATTCATTTCATGCGTTAGTGTAAAGTGTAAAGTTATATTGTAAACTTGAACAGTATATATGCAGATGCAAAAAATAAAGAAATTATATGAAATACAAGCCCTATCACTTCTGGTTTTCTTTTTGGTAAGCTGTTGTCACTAACCTTTTTATACCTATGGTGATTTAATGGCAGTGTAAAGATAAAGAAACACAAGAAGATTTTAGTGGAAATCTGAACTGAGTCGGCACTGTTGTAAGACTGACTGACATATGCTCGTATGTTTCGACTGGAAAGGACATATGAGCCACTCGTGTCCACTCATACAAGTGTCAGCAAGTGCACCGAAGTGCAGAACAAACAAGATAACTTTTTTCACGGCAAAGTGAATCGAGAACTGAATTAGACTAGCTGCAAAATGGCCCGAAGTATAACTGTACCTAATACATTTTTAAAATCACAGTGTTCAGATGTGTCAGTAGCCCAGGATGCTAGCCCAACACTTCTTGGGTCCTGGGTTCTAGTCCTTTCTTTGTATCACATGCAGACACTAGAGAATGTGCCTAAGGAGGGAGATGCTGATTGGAGCTGCAAGCACAGGTAACGAGTGTCTTCTGGGAACAAGTGCCAGAAAAAAACTGAATAAATATTGTAAATAAAAAGGCAAAAAAAATGGGGCACCTTTTCAAAAGAACAGCTAGTAATGTGTATTGTTCTCAGGATGTTCAGAAAAGTGCAATATTTAAGTTTGTCGAACTTACGGTTGTATAAACTAAGATTATTACGTGCCCAAAGTATCTATATATCACACGTATAGCGCATAAGGGCCGACGTGCAGTGAGCATGATAGAGCGCTGATGAGACATCTCCCAAATTGTGAGGCAAAGAGGGACTCTGCAACGCCAGAGGGCGAGCATGAGCTCCGGCGCGCATGTAGCGTGAGCGCGAATAGAAGGCGGAAGACGCTGAAACGCCAGAGGGCGAGCGTGAGCTCGGGAGCACGTGTAACGAGAGTAAGTCGAGCCGGGGCGCGTCTCAATCAGCGCACGCTCTCCAGCCGGCTGGAGTGAGACTCAATAGGTGCCGAGGACGAAAAGAGCGTGAGCTCAGGCATGCGAGGAGCGCACGAGTACAGACGGGGAAACTCTCAATGTGTCCCTAAAAAACTAAGACTATTAAGGTTTTCCCTGTACGCGTCCGTCGGAACTATAAGCCCCAGGACGTAACCAGCTGACCATACCGGCGATCGCAATGGCGTCGAGGTGTAGACGTGCAGGCCGGTGGTCGTGTGACGACCTGGCCACGAACAAAGCTAAAACCCACACTTAAGTAACGGGGAAAGCAGATGTTTGTAATCAGATCATAAATTAAGCACCAGATATAAACAGCCTCACCGATTGCTTTGTAACAGCAAACGGCGAAGGACGGCAGAGGTAGGAACCCTAACACAAATATGCAGAGAAGGTGAAAAACCATATTGAAACCTTAAGAAAAACTTTTTCTCTACAATTTCTAAGCTATTTTCTGTAATTAGTTCTTTTGGCAGGAGGGTTGACTGTTTTGTTTCTTTGATGAGGTGATGATTGACACCACAGATCATTAAATGGAAAACTTTATTTCCCCTAAAGGTTTACGGCACAAACAGATAAGAAAGCTTATACATGATTCTAATTAAAGGGGTGCAGACGTCACACCTGTGTGTCACGTGTTCTCTTCCACTCTAATATTTCTATTCTATATCTGCTCTAGAGACAGTTGTGTGCTCAGCGAGTACATGATGAACTCTTTAAGGAGGTTTTCGTTAGAAAGCTGGAATCCGCTGAATATAAGAGAAAAGGTGAGTAGGCTTATTAAGACACTGAGGATGACAGAACGTCAAGAAACAAAGAACAAGAAAGTGTGCTGTATTCTGGGGAAATCCGACCTGTCGCCAGCGACACACCTTCAGAAGGAAGACAACGACCTCATTCAACTCGCTTCCGCCTCCAGTACAACGGACCATTCTACTACGCAGCATAATCCTCGGGGTGGAATTAACACTGGTGGTAAATGAACAATTTAACACTGAGATTTGACCACAATGCTTGTGTACAGTTAGCAGGCCATTGTTGTCCATGTCTGAGCTGCACTGTTGGGCCTAACAAAATGCCGATTAAGGTCATTGTGTAAAACGGTAGAATCACCTTTCATATGCCACAAGACTATGTGTTTCCTGGTTGCCTGGATCTGGTGGTGCTTTCTGTAAACATCTTGTATGATGCCTATTTATGCCATGCAATCTTAGACCACAATGGTGGGGAAAGTTATCCACAAAAGGTTGTGTAGCTGCAGGATTTCGTTCATCAGTAGGTTCCAGTTTTCAAACAACTGTTAGCAGGTTCAATTTCAGTTTGGTTGGAATCCCAGCCTGCAGACACACTGCCCCTTTGGATGTGGATGTGGTTCCTCGCCAAGCTCATGCAGTCTCTATAAAGGGATAAATCCTGATGCAACATTGCAATAACTGTGGCACTAAACATACAAAACAGGAAAGACGTCAGTTGTAATTCCTGTTTCGAGTCACTCTCATGACATTTAATAAGTCCCGAGGTATTCTTTAAAATCGAATTCAAAAAACAGGATAATAACTAACATGCAAAAGCTTGAGCAACCGTATCAGAATATTCCATTTCTTTGCGCAGATAAGCGCCCTCTAACGCCCTCATCACCTTCTACAAAACAGGTTGTTGAACTAAATGGTCGTTGACCTGACATTACCATAGTCACATAGTCTTATTATGGTTCTGTGCACTTTACTTGATTATTTTTTTGTCACTACTTTTTTAAAGCAGGCTTTTTATGAATCTATTTATTAATCTCTTTCATTTATATGTTTTTAAACACCGTGTTTACTGACTGTGCTCTCTGTTAAACTCCTCCATAATATTGCTTCACTTTGTAGGTGTAAAGTCAGAGACAGAAGCACATCTTCTAATGCTTCAATACTATCAATACTCCCCGGACGTCTTGGCTGGTGGACTAAATTCATTCCAGCAGTGACCATGGGGCGTTTAAAAACTCCAGCAGCAGTGTCTTATCCACTCATACCAGCACAACACACACTAACACACCACCATTAGGACAGTGTTCACTGTAGCGTGTAGTGACACCACCCAAATGATACCTAATCTTCGGGAGTCCAGATCATTAGAGAACAGTGTGAAGGGGAACAACGAAGTTGGCAGAGAATCAGATGGAATACGGTCTGGAATGGTAAAACTATAAAGTCTAGTATCCCACCTCTGCCACAGTTGGGTCCCTGAGCAAGGCCCTTAAGCCACACTTGCTTGGGTCGTAAGTGGCTCTGGAAAAGGGCGTCTGCTAAATGACATAAATGCAAATGTAAATGCATTAAACTTTAAATAAGGATAAATAATCAGAATGTAAATGGGAAATATACAATGCCCAAGATTTTGAACAGTTCTATAAGAAAAAACATTTGTCAGCCGATGTGAACATAACTGAAGATATGTTTATAGCTGAACATAAATCTAGCCTTGGCTCAACAAAGTCGTCAGAATGAATTAGGAGATCAGGAAGATATGTCATATATAAGGTCTGGTTTTATCTATCAAGAGCTTTCTCTCTCCCGCATCCACGTAAATGCTCTCTCTTTCCCTCTCTCTCTCTCTCTCTCTCTCTTTCTCTCTTTCTCTCTCTTTCTCTCTCTATTCTGAGAGGAATCCTAATAATCCCCAAAGCTTTTCAGGAACTACTCTAGCCACGCTTTCAACACTCTGTCCTCTTTCTACCGCACACGAGTGTTGTTTTCAGCACCCGGCAAACAGGACGGCTAAATTTACTGATTCCATTTCCAGTGGGGAAGCGCCAGCTGCAGAAATTAAAAACAATACGAAGCTTTTGGTTGAGCTTCAATATGAGTTGGTGAAGAGAGAGGGACTTTCAATATGTAGCAAACGTTTAAGGGAAGTGTTAAAACAACAACCGAGACCGACAGGCCGCAAATCTGACACGAATGCTACCAGATGAAGCTAGATCGAGGATTAAGCATAACTTGTTTAGCGTAACAGACCTGCCACTTCATTTAAATGGCGCTGAATGCAATCTGAAATCAATTCATTAGCCGCATGTGATAAGATGGAGCAGATATGTAACCAGCTTACTTGGAACTGAGCTATTCAAAACAGCTAATCAGCTAATCCTGAATTCAGTACGGGTGAATAAATAAGCGTGTGAACAGAGCACAGATTCGCAGAGGAAGAGCCGTGGCGCAAACAACACAGCTACATCAACCCGAACAGGAAACAGGGTCAAGTTGAGTAGGAAGTTCAGGGGCTTCCTGAGAAAGCGGCGGGTGATTAGTGCTAATGACTGGGGGCACTAAAGGACCCACATATGGGAGCACATATAAAACAAACACTCACACACACACACACACACACACACACACACACACACTTCATTCACACTGCAGGTGTTCAACAAGACGTCTCGTCTCGGTTAGGTTCGCTAGAGAAATATTCCTAAGTCAAATGAGGTCTAAGGTGGTTGAACGTCGCTTTTTATAACTGAGGAATAATAACACTCCTATGACAGGCAAATGTAGGCTACTAGCTTTGTTTAGATATTAAGCAATCTAGACTGGTTTCCCAAAATCATCGTAACGCTGAAAACACTGTGCTCTCTGGTGTAGGTATCATTCGCTAAGTTGAAGTGATTCCCAAAAACCTTTATGATTAAAATACAAAACAACACCATCGTTAATAGCATGTTTGCTGGCCCACTCGTTAATCCTAACGTGCCTGTGCCTGTATTGCAACAGTCAGGGTGACAAAGGGAAAACATCAAAAGTTATACAGAGAACATCCTTATTTTACATATAGACTCTATGGCTACCATCAGACAATGGTATAATGACCATGTACAGGTAGTCCCCATTTGACCAGGGTTCGATTTACGATAGTTTTGACTTTACGATGGGAATCTGGTAACACTGCACTTAAAAAATAACATTGGATTTGTGAAATTTCATTCATTCATTATCTTCTGTTTAATCCACATGGGGTCACGGGCCAGCCTGTTCCCACCCAGCAACTAGCGGTAGCCTAGCGGTTATGGTACTGGACTCTGGACCAGAAGGTCCAGGGTTCAAATCCCACCTCTGCCAAGCTACCACAGTTGGGTCCTTGAGCAAGACCCTTAACCCACAATTGCTTAAAAAATGCAAGACTGTATTAATTGTAAGGATCTGGATAAGAGCGTCTGCTAAATGCTGGAAATGTAAATGTAAATGTAACTCTAGGTGCACACACACATACACACACACACACACACAGTCGCACACTAAAGGAAACAACAATTAATCTAACACGCATGTCTTCGGATTGTGGGAGAAACCCACGCAGACACGGGGAGGACATGCAGACTCCACACAGAAAGGACCCAGGCCGCCCCACCCTGGGACTGAACCCAGGATCCCAGGATCCCAGGATCCGCGGTCCTGTGTGGATTAGGGGGAAGATAATGAATGGAATAAAGCATCAAGTATCTAAACTACTACCCTGCTCACAAAAATAAGGGTTTTTTAATTATGGGAGATTTCATTTTCATTAGTATCCCCTCATTTTTGTGAGCAGTATATGTGACTATGATAAAGTGTCCATTTTGTTCAGCATCCTGTTTCTCAGACGTTAAACGTCGCATTTAGATTAGAGAGGTTTACTGTTTTTTGAAAATTGGGTCTTCACTAAAGAGGTGTGTCCAAAGTTTTGACGAAAATACTGGAATACTGGCACAGCTGCTGGTCACCACTGAATCTTGAGTAAAACCTTAACATGAAGGGATTGATCTAAACAACCGAACTGTGTTGCTTGAAAGCATGCTAACGCTCCACTTCTCCCACAGAACAGTATGTTTCAGGACAGGCTGAATATGAACGGAATGTGCGATTATGAACGGCAATATCGGGCTTGAACAGTGACAATGGAGGTAGTGTTCTTAACAGGAAAAAAAAAATCAGCACATTAGTTGTCTGGAAGTGAATAGCTGTAGTCATTGAAAACTAAATATTTTAGGCCAGATTGTTCCCAAACATGTCACGAGTCCTGAAGAGCAAGTGCATGAACTTGCCATGCTTTAATTACCTCGTAAATAGAACGCAGATGGCTTTACCAGTGCATACTGGCATCGCTGGCATTCCAATCCCTTCCTCCTTCTTTAATGTGCGATAGGTAAATGAAAGTTGGGCAGCTCCTTTGGGCATTTTCAGTTTAATGTTAACTTTAGCGAGCACATTTATTATGGAGCATAAACTTGATAAAGGTTAATAAACGTTCCGTTTTAAGTGACTTGGCAGGTTCTTATAGTGTATTAAACTAATAAGACAGAACAAGACACAGATTTTGCCTGGGAAAAAAAAATGTTTCGAACAATAATAGCGGTATACAAAGATTGCTGGGTTTTTTGATTATATATTGCTTTAATGCTGAAATCATTTTTAGAACCACTCAATCCAAGCCAGAGCCAAACTAACAGAACAGGGTTCAAGGCGGGAACCAACTTTAGGCAGGGAGCCAATCCTAAGCATGCCTGTCACTCACACACACACACACACACACATACGCATTAGACATACCGGGGATCTCTGAATCTGTAAGGTGACAGCACTAACCCCCTATCCCTGTGCTGCCCTATTAATTTAATCACTGTTATTTAAAATTGTGCATGAATAGGCTTTTTGGTTTCCAAAGACTGAATGCATAAACTTGTGTTTTAATTCCCCATTAAACGTGCCAGATGGCTTTACCAATGGCCGTTGCCCTTATTGGCTTTCCAAAGCCTTCTCTAATTTGCTATGGATAAATAAAGTTCTGCCGCTTGCTTAGGGATACATTTAATGAAATTACTCTGGTGAACACATTTATGACACTGCATAAAGTCAATAAAAGTCCAAGAATTTGCCTACGTTAGCAATTTTGGCGGCATTCCTATGGGGAGTAAAAGGTTTCAGCACAAAACTAAAGATTGTTTATCTTAGCATGCAGTCATGAGTATGACAGCACGGCTTTATCTAAGCACTTTGCACTCGCTGACATCCCATAGGGTTTCTGTTTCAAAAATGTGCTACCTGCAAATTAAAGTTGCCCAGTTAGGAATTAACTGAAGAAAATGCTTAACTAGATAAATAAGCCTACATTAGTCATTCTGGTTGCATTCCTGGCCTAGGGCTAAACCGTTTTTATCAACGAAACTAAGACTTTAGAAAGACTACTAATCTTATCACACTGGTTAGGAGCCGGGTAGCATGGCTTCACCGAAGCAGGCTGCATTCAGTGGCATTGCCTGCTTTCGCAAATTTGGCGGCACTGCCCTGGGAAATAAAACATTTTATCGCAATCATAAAGAGTCGAGAAAGCATGATTGTCTAAATGCACGTTAGGATTTTGATGGCATAGCGTCACCGATGCGCATTGCCCTCTCTGGCTTCCCAAATCTCTGCTCCCTGTTTAATGTGTGATAGTTAAGGGAAGCTTTATAGCAGTTTCAGTGATAGGTCTTAAAAAGATTTAAGAAGAAGATAAACGAACAAGCTTATGTATGCCATGTTGCAGGTGTTCCCAGTGCTTCATTTGCATCAAATTCTTTTATTTTTTAAGTGCATAATTTATTTGGTAGATCCAGCACCTCTGTGTTGTTAGATTCATTCATTTATTCATTTGTTATCTTCCGCTTAAGCCACACGGCGTGGAGAACTAGCCGTTGCCCATTCGGGCAGGTACAACCCTAGACGGGGTGCCAATCAATCAAAGGGCAACACAGTCACACACACAGTCATACATTAAGGGCCATTTAGAGACACCAATTCATGTATGCCTTTAGACTGTGTGAGGAAACAGGACATAAAATAAACTAATTAACCAGTTCATTTTGACTAAATGATACTTATTTGTGCGTAAACTACTTTCCAATACCCCAAATGGCTCATTTCCTTTGATGGTAACGAACGTCTTATAGGTCATCATGGTTTGAGCGCTTGTGTGTCAGAACTGCTAATGGATGGCAATGTTTGGAAATGGCAAAAAAGGCGTTGCTGCCCAAGATCAGTGGGTATTCAATGCAAGACAAGACAAATGGTTACATCAAAACCGGTCTGTGGACTGTGGGAGGAAGCTGGGGCACCCAGAGTAAACCCACATGGACTCCACACAGGTAGAGTATGAGGTTTGGATCAAACCAGGGACACTGAAACTGTGAGGCAGTCATGTTAAGCATTACATGTGCCGAGTGTGAAGTTCGGAGGTACACATACAACCTGATTCACACATTCAGAATTCAAGTCATATGCAAACAAAGACAGAAAATAGAAAACTGAACGCCACCCTGGTTTAAAAATTAGCGGATCCACTGTCTTCAGTTCTGTCTTAACATTTGTCCATTCAAGCTTCCTCTGTGGGTTCATCCACAGATTTAGGTCAGAGTTCAGACGTGGCTCCTTAAACTACCGCATTGTTTTTGCTGGTGCGTTTAGGTCATGGTTGTGGTAGAAGACAACAACAACGACGTTTACATTTATGCCATTTAGTAAAGCACCTTACAATTGATACAATCTTACTATCCAAGCAATTGTGGGTCAAAGACCCAACAGTGCCATATTGTCAGGGGTGGGATTTGAACCCTGGACCCTCTGGCCCATAGTCTGAGTCCCTTAACCGCTAAGCCAACATTTGATATGATTTCATTATATCTGGCAGCATTTATTTCCATTCAGTGCCCGATCTGCCCAGCCATCAAACACAGTGCTTGGATTTCAGTCCAAAAAGTTCCATCTTGGTCTCGTTTGACCGTAAAATGTTATTACATGGCATGAACAAGGCTCAGTGTTTCACTTTTTCAGAAGAGGCTTCTTTGTTGCTGGACTGCCATACAGGTCTGATTTGTGTAAGGACTGTTTATGATCGATTATACCTGAGTTTCTAAAATTTAAAATCGTAAATTGGTTAATGTTTGAAATAATCAGCTTGACGTTGGAAGTTATGTGGTGTAACTACACACGATTTGGATTTAAATCACGTCAGTCTTCATGGTTTAATCTGACCGTCCGTAAGGCTTTTATTTCTAAGATTTCTGAGGTATGATGACTCTCCGTAGGCACTGTGTGGGCTGTACCAAGACATTATGTGTCTAATAATGAGGCCTCGAAGTGCACCGTGTTTTTAAATACCAAAATACCAGCATGAGACACTAACATGTTAAATAATAATTATAATAAGTTGTATTTATATAGCACCTTTCTAGTACCCAAGGACCCTTTACAAGCCATTTTCAAAGAAGAATGAAACCCTCGATGGGATGTTTGGAATGGCGCGTCACCATCTAAATAACATTTGGTCATTGGTGGTCCTATTCTAATTAAGGATTTAGTTGTGGACAAAAAATATACTTGTATATCTACAAATTCTACTGTGTGGAAAGTGAACCTAATAAACAGGTCATTGGCTGTAAGCACCAGTTAGGTGTTCCTAATAAAGTTAAAGGAGGTTAAACACAGTTATTAGGTGTTCCTTAAAAGTATGTGGAGGCTGCTTTTATCTCACGGACACCCAAGGTACCAGGAATTAAGAATTCAGATTTCCAACTCCATGGTGATGGAGATTTCTTTTCCTTTTACAAACAGCCCTTTCAGAAACTGTACCTTTACTACACAATCATAAAATGTTTATGTTAACATACTGCAATTACATTACCTTCCAAAAGGTATAATAGCGGTGGGTTTGCAGGAGCACTCAGTTCTTCAACTCGCAGCGAAGAAAATTTTTTTTTAACACATTCTAACACTTGCAACCGCTAATAACAATAAATAGCTAAAAATGAAACTCATTTAATGAGCTCATTGCTTAATTATTATCCCAAGCTCCAAGAGCAATTTCATCGCCTAATAACTAAACACTTTTTTATTGCTGCTCCCAGCAGAGACCAAGTATGTGGGGAGAAAAAAAAAATGTGCTAAAGCATAACATACCTGCACCCAGAAGCACTACAAACATAAAGGGATAGTAATTCTTAGTACAAACAGTCTAAGCAACGAAAAGATCACTAGGCAGGAATAGAAGTCTGACTAAATACGAACACCTAGATTGGACACAAACCAGACCTATTCGAAAAAGCAGGACGGGCTCTCGGTAGGAACATGCGGCTCGAACTCCGATGAAATTCCTGGCATATCCTTCAACTGGAGTGGCGCCAGTTCAAACAGCTGAGACACCTGTGGCAAAGCGCCTGCAACCGTTTCGGGCCCTACCACAGCTAAGCTAATAATGAAGCACGCTTTACAAAGGCAAACAATTCTGTGTGAATTTACGCAAGACTGCTAGACCTAGACTGTATCCGTGATGTATACTCACAGACAGAACAAATGCTTTTAATTACAGAAACGACTCCATTTATTCACTATTATTCTCAGTACACAAATGTAACTCCAGTAAATCCAGTCAACAAATCAAGAATCAAAAATGCCATGGCATCATGCATGTGCCTCAGAAATAACACCAACTGGTCAGCTATGGGCTGGAATCAGGCTCAAAAATGAACAAATACGATAACTTCAGGGCAGCACGATGACTCGGTGGGCACACCGACGCCTCAGAGCAAAAAGGTCCTGGGTTCAGTCCCAGGGTGGAGCGGCCTGGGTCCTTTTTGTGTGGAGTCTGCATGTCCTCCCCTTATCTGCGTGGCTTTACTCTGGGTACTCCGGTTTCCTCCCTCAGTCCAAAGACATGCAGGTTAGTTTAATTGGTGACTCATTAAAGCAGCCCTTAGTGTGTGACTGTGTGTGTGTGTCTTACGATGGTTTGGTGCCCCATATAGGGTTGTTCCTGCCCTTGCACCCAGAGTCTCCGGGTGGGCACCGGCGGGCCCCCGACCCCGTGTGGACTAAAAAGAAGATAATGGACGAATCATGGATGAATCAGCTCCATAGCATTGATAAGAGATGTTAGATCTTTGAAACATGCACCCAGGGGATTCATTTGCTGAAGTTCCCCATTAGCTTCAACTAAAAGGTTTTTATAACCCATTTTCTGCTTCTCATTTTTATACTTCTCAGCCCGAAACAGAACCCTATACATCGCCAGACACTGTAGCTGTCTGAAGAGGGGGTTGTGGGGGCAGGATATATAAAAACCTCTTTACACATCCTTAACCAGAGGGTTACTATAGATGATGAAAACGACTAAAATAAAAAGAGCAACCATTTTTATGAACTGTAACTACCCAGTTATTAATGACGTGCGGACAGCTTTTCATCGAGCGTCCTGCTTGCACCATCACCACCCTTTAAAGGACTATAAAGTTTTTGTTAGCATTATATAGAGTTTAGAGGTACTACAGTCGCTCCAAGGAGAGGCCGAAGAGAAAAATGCTTTAAACCGTACCGTATATACTTACAGAGAGGAGAGAGAGATGCGTAATCATTTCTTATATTTTAATATTGTGCCTCCGCAAAGTGTGGCAACGCTGGCCTCTGCTTTGCTGAAACACCTGTTTCTGATTGATGCAGTTGGTTTCTTGAATATTTTTCTTCGCTGGACACATTTGTTTGTCAGTTCTGAATCCGAGCATTCTTGAGCAACCTGCTAACTTTGGCTTGTTTGTCGAAGTTTGTTTGGGCAGATGTGGCCACATGAGACGTGAGATGGAAAAACTGCTCCAGCGACAATCTTTGTGGTCAAGCGAGACTAAACACAACTGCATCACATTGCACCTAAAGTACTGTATCTACCTGCTCTGTGGGAAACTGAGGGCAGATCCTCGAGTGCAACCCAGTTCATGCACGTACATTAGACTCTGGCCTAATTTCTCCTCTCATTCATATGAACCAGGTTTCAAGTAAACAAAAAAATCAAACTATAAACAAGAACATTTATGCAATGATCTGCCCAGCGCAAATAATCCTTCTATCTGTCAACTAAAAAAAAAAAAAATATATGCAATTGGTTTATTAGGTGCATTTGTAACGTCCTCATTCTTATGTTTAACCTTTGCTTTAAATTCCGTTTTTTTTTCTTTATTTTTACACTCTTTTTTGATTTTTTTTAAAAATCTACCTCGTACTAAACTAAGATTCAGTTGATGCATGCAAACGAGACATTCTTTATAAAGTGTTGCAAAAGTGCTCCGCAAAAGTGATTTGCACCCCTGAAACAAACTTAAATATGGCATTTTAAGAACCATGAACAACGTTATAATGAAAACAACTTACAAAAGCAACAACAGATCTTCTAGGGTGGCTCAAACAATGGTGGCTCGGTGGTTAAGGCTCTCAGTTACTAATCACAAGGTTGGGAGTTTCTCTGACCGTAAACAAAGCTCTTAAACATCAGCTGCTCAACTCAGGTCTATGTCATATTTAGGTTGGCAACGTTTATGTGAAACATTTCTTTTCATTTAGAAAATGAACTGAGCACCTAATTTGACTAAGAGTGTCAAACCTTTAATATAAGAATGTATACTTATTATTAGGGCTGTAACGATTCGATGTTCTTTAGCGGTATCGACTCGATATTTGGCAAAAATCACTGGATCGGGGATGGATTCACAACAGGCGGGAGATATAACAGTATAATCCCATATCTTTCCTATCGCATTTATGCTTTACTACAGTATGGTCAGTTTGATGTGTGACGTGAGCAATAGATGGAACTCGAGTTAAAGCTAGTAAGCTAGCAGCGTGGTCATCATGTCAGCTGTGTGTTATTTTAAGCTCAAGAAAAAAAGTAAAACAGCCAAGTGCAGCGTAAGCAAAGCCAGTGTTTCAACAGGTGGTAGCTGCGTATGGGTCTGATATCGGTATCGCCAGATATTCAAGTTTGCGGTATCGATATTGGTATCGGACATTGAAAATGGTATCAAGCCAGCCCTAGTTATTAATCATAGAGCTGAGAATCAAGATTGACGTTTAAATAATGACTCTCATATATTTATGGAATAAAGATGATGAAACGGTGAGAGTAATAAATGGAAAAAAGCAACATTAAATAAACAATTCGGCCAAATGTTGGTGGCGATGCTTTTATAGCATCTAGTCATGGGTCCCAGTTTTCTACTTAAAGTTTTATTATTATTTTTTAATGTATAAAAATGTAGATTTGGTTCATTTCCCCACCAACCCAGTGCTTTCTTTGTCTCAGTCCAACAGATGAAGCTAAAATCTTTACATATTGAGACATTTAAGCATGCTTGTTGGGCACACGCTACAGACCCGGCCCCCTGACTCTGGCAGCTCGAAGACTCAGAAAGAACTCAAACATACAAACCAAATTGTCTGTTTACAAACCAATGTGGCTGAGCTCTAGAAAGCTGGTTTGCAGTGCTGAGCCACCCTGGTTCCTATCCTGCCTTTGCTGGGGTGAGGTTTGAGTTGCATTTCAGCCTTTTGCCTAAGGGCATGGCCACCCAGTTCCACAAGGTTAAAGGTTCAAACCCTGTGTGTCCAGTTCCTGACCCCCCTCTCGATTCCAGCCTGTGTCATGGAGACCCTCGATTCTGTCTGTTTCTGAGTTTCTTTCTAGCCAGAGGGCTTCCACATCTTAGAGTTCGTTGAGTTGCTGGGTTTGTAACATAGCATGGGTTTGCGGAGCGGTTGAGCTGTGTGTGATCATGCACTTTATCTTCTTTTTAGAACGAAATGTACTAATACGTCAAAAAGAGCAAAAACTAAAAAAGAGCAAAAAAAATAAAAAAATCTATGGGAAGTAAAAATCCACTGTTGAGTGCTGTTGTAGAGAATAATTAATGTCTTAATCCTTTCGCAAGCCACGGTCTTTGTGGATTGCAACGTGTAAGATCGTCGTTGCTGATGAGAGCATGCGCTAAATGGCTAAATGTATTAATTGTACAGTAGTCTTCCTGCTTCTGTTCGGGCCTCGGACACAGTCTCAACGTTCAAATCTCAATTAAAAACATATTTACTTACTCAGGCTTTTGAATAGTATTTCTAAATGTTTACTGCACTTTCTTTTGTTTTTCCCTGAGGTGCTCCGGTCTCTTCTCTCGGAGCGGAGGATCCCCATCAC
>JAUZST010026225.1:0-30593 GCA_034779995.1 Parotocinclus haroldoi | reverse complement strand
TTACTGTAAAGCTGCTTTGAGACGATGCTACATTGTAAAAAGCGCTATATAAATAAAATTGAATTGAATTGAATTGTCCACTCTTTATATAAAACCCACCTACCTAATATTGTCTAGCCCCCCCTCATACCATCAAGGATCTTGGCCCATTTTGGTGGACCTAATCTGAAGATGCCCTTTAGTATCTGGCATCAATACTACAGATTCTTGAACGGTTGGGGATCTGGGAGATTTTAAGACATTTGTTTATGTTCCTCAAACCATTGCTGAACAGCATTTACAGTGCGGCACGGTGTATTAGCTCTGTGATAGGTCAGTGTCGTTAGCACATAACCATGTTATCATGACTGGGTGTTTCAAGTGCTAGTATTGTATTTGTAGCTGTATCCTTGAGTTTCACTTCATTTGTTGCAGTCTCTTGGTGGCAGTCGCATACTGCAAATTTTTATTTATTTTTTTTAATCCAAAATTTGACAGAGCCAGACCTTTGTTGTCTGCTGTCTTTGGTCACAGTGGCAATAAATTGGCTGGCAGGGAGCATGTCATCCAGTTTGAGACCACTGAACACTTATTATTCTTTTACAGTGGTGTCCTTTGTGTGAGACTGCACAGATACACATCCTACAGTGTATAGCCAGCGTTCAGCACAATCAACATAAATACGTGTAATATAACGGTCTAAAGAAAAATGGCCGAGATGTCATGTGAGCTGAGATCTGAGTACAAGTCTGTTTTTGATATCTGACGTGTCAAATTATATGCTAATGGAAACCATGTCGAGAAAAACCTCACTGAATGTTTTAAGAAGGATGCCCTAGGAGGTCCAAGACTTAAAAAAATGTACACATCTTCCTTAGCAGCCAAAATGATATGTTGAAACTGAGGAAAAAGGAAGATGTTATTCAGATTTAAATGTTGCTTAGAGGATACATAGTTGTATTGTGTATTGCATAATACAGTTAAGTCACATGTTCTTCTTAATGTTCGTTAATGGTTAAATGTAGGTTTCGTTTATTCATTTGATGCGAGTGTTATTCAGTCTTTTGCTCACCACTATAATTGCGTTACTATAAAAAGTTAGTTGGGTTTTTAAGTGCACATGTTGCAACAAACAAAAACAATCACCATGTAATTCCTAAATTCCTTCAGTAGTTCGAAGGCATGATTATGATCTTAATTTGCGAAGATGGCAGGAATGAGGTGGTGCTGTGGTCAGTAATGCCGTGCTAACTATAGGTTCTCACTGCATAACATTTCTTCATCCTCATTAACTTGCTCAAGCAGTGGGAACAGGTGGATGTTGGACCAGTTTTAGTTGTTGCCTTTGCATATTGTTTGTTGTACACGAAACCCATACAGCCTACCAACTCTTGTTTGTGCTGTGATGTTTTTGTGGTTTGTTCTGTTTTTCTGGTCAGCGGTTAAAGGTGTTATTACTACTCGGTTTCATATTTTGTTACTTTCTAAGGAGTGGTACTGTTTTTCAGCATGAATGTAGATCATAATGTAAGTTTTTTTGCATTAAACAAAAGCAAACAAGGTATAAACTAAAAGAAAATTACACGTACAAAAGATAAAAAATATTTTATGCAAGTTTATTTTTAGTAGATGCACTCAAACAGATGGTTACACAATCTGTTTATCTTTACCTGTAATGTAATCAGTCCAGGTGCTCGCTCCTTGATTCATGATTAGATTAAGTTGTGACAAATCTTTTGTAAATGTATTGTAAGCAGAGGAGTTTATTATATACAGGGTGAGTCAAATGTCATAGGACATGACACATGCTGGGTCATGGACTTTTTGCAAAGACTACCATAACCATCATGATGGTCTTGTCAATAGCGGTCTTCCCAATGACCACTATATGCTTGTCGTCCACAGTTCCGATTTATCTGAATTTGGCTATCGGGATGCAACAGTGTGAAATTGCTGGTCTTTCTGGGTGTCGGCTATTGGCGTCTGTGGTTATGATGTGGCAGCTGCATTCCCCGGACCTCAGAATCGTCATAAAACAGGAGCTTAGAGAGGGAGGGAGAAACCCAGGCCATCGCAGGGAAAGCTGCTGGCGTCCAAGTTTAATATCATGTCCATTAGTTTACTATCACATTGGAAATTAGGAAATGTAACCTTTTAATGATGGATGGTTTATTGTAAGGAAATGAAAAAACCTCACGTCCATGTAGCAAAACATCCCATGTACAAGGTTGTTCCTAGCTTTTTTTCTGTAATCGCCTATGCCCAGGGTGCTATTAAACTCACAGTATCTTTCAGCCAAATCATTTTTGGTGTGCATGGAGTGTTTTCTAAACATGACAGTTTTTCCGCATGAAAGTAGTACAGTTTTAAGGTACCTGCTATTGCATTCCCTTCATGTGTAAATCATTTACTCTGCTTAGGGCATTTTAAACCTTTTCCTGTTTTTTTTATTTTTTTTATTTGATTAACTGCTCAGTACAAGTTGCTGGTTGTGGAGCTGAGAATCCAGAGAGACATGCAAGACTGCACCACACCCTGGGGAACATTTCCAGACTTAAGACATAACACTGCTTCTGCTCTGCATGTGTCTGTCTCTTCCCTGTCCTGTGAGGCTGTAGTGAGATGGAGAGACCGAGTGAGAAAGACAGACATGGAGTTAGAGAGAGATTTAGAGAGACAGAGACGCCGAGTGAGAGAGAGAGAGAGAGAGAGAGAGAGAGAGAGAGAGAGATGGAGAGAGGGATGTGAAGATTCCTATAATCATGGCTTAAGAAGAATCAAATGGGACAGATGAGGGAAGGGACAGACTAGGGTGGGTCTGTCTGTGTTCGTCTCTGTGGGCTGCAACATATGTGAGTGATCTGAGCTGAGGTTTAGCCCAAAGCTCAAAGTCTCTCTTAGCATGCATATACTTTCACAAATTCACTTCTGTGTAATAAAACTGATAACTCCAATCTCAGATATTGATTGGACGGTTTATATACCAGTCTGATTATGCTTGTCATTTACACTACCAATGTAATTGTAAAGTGACTTTGTGTCTGGATTACATCGTACGATGATTATGAGCTCTGTAAACGTAATGGCATAGACCTGGATGTAAAAGGTATTTTCATTACCTAGAGAAAACCGACATTAAATGAGCATTTAGTTACAAGTGTTCCCTGATTTTTCGTTCCTGACGGATCTATTGTAAGTTGAATGTATGGTAAAGGAGTTTAATACACTGTATACTGTGTATACACAGCTTACCTTAAACACATCATTAACACACAGCCTGTTTTATAATAACGTTTTGAATATCTTGTGAAATGTGTTGAAAATTGTATTGACAGTTGCTGTTGAGTATTGTTATATTGCTGTGAATACTGCATACTGTTTCTGCTGAATTTTTGTGAATAACGGGATAGCTGTAGTAAAGGCAAAAAATCTCTTGCAAACCTGTACCTCACTTTTTTTTTTAAACGTTAGATTATGTTGGGTGCAGCAAAATGTACTTTACAAGCTGAGAATAGTGTTTATACTTTTCTATATTTTTTTGTCTTTTTGTGTTCCTTGTATGTGGATTATATTTTAATAAGACATTAAACGCTTGTCTCCAGGCAGCCAGATTGAAGTCCGATTGCTATAGCTCTCATAATATGTAAATCAGCTCATAGTACTGGACCACCCACTTCATGTGTTGTGTACAGCTTTTATTTGCAAAAGGTGCTTGCAACATCAGGTACTTTACTTGATCTCTTTAATTTCCTAAAGCTTATCTTCAGTCATCAGTGATGCTAGCTGCAGGGCTATGAAAGCATTTTCCTTAACAAACCATAAACATCCTGCTGTGTCTGACACCTAGATGCTATCAGTAGATCCTTTAAGCTCTGTAAGTTGCGAGGTGGGGACTCCATGTCCTGCAGTTGCTTGATTGAAGTGAAATCTTGGGATTTTGGAGGCCAAGACATCAGCTAGAAATCTATCACGCTCCTAAACTTTCAGTGCGACAGGGCGTGTTATCTTGCTTGCAAGAGGCCACTGTTTGGGGTAAAACTCTTGCCATCATGGGGTGTACTTGATCTGTGACAATGTTTAGGTAACTGTCAAAGGAAACATCCAAGACACTGAGAATCACAATCATTAATCTTATTCATTTCACTTGTAAGTGGTTTTAGTGTTATGGCTGATTGGGGTATTTAGACATATTCAGAGCAACTAGAGCAACTATAATATTAAAGAATTAATATTAAACATATATATGTATATATACATATATGTGTGTGTGTGTGTGTGTGTGTGTGTGTGTGTGTGTGTGTGTGTGTGTGTGTGTGTGTGTGTGTGTGTGTGTGTAATGAGTTTGTGTATCGTGGTGCTTAATGTGCTGGTACTGAGAGCCAAAAATTGGTAAAACCTGCATTGTGCTATAAAAAAATATTTTCCACCCCACAGCAAGCATGCTGTACCTCAAATACAGCAAACTGTCCAGAAGTCTGTAGCATCTAAAGTATAGCATATTGTTAAGGTTTTACAATGGATCCTCCTATCAAAATGTCCAAAGCAAGCTTCTTACCTCTTGACAGTCCAGCCGGTGGATAATCCAGATCCAGTTTAATGAGTGGTGTTGACATTTTTTTTCACCAAAACCTGTCACGAAGGGTTACAAAGCACCTTCATGGAAGAGGAAAGAAGAGAAGAGAAAAGGATAAAGTTTGTAAGCAAACTAGCCCTGAACTTGTCATTTCTTGGTGAAATGGAAGCCCTCCTTACTAATGATTATTCGAGACTAATTTGAGGTAAAGGATCACAGGAAGGGCAGGCTATAATGACTGAAACAGGGGTGACTCTTTAGGTTAATAACACCACTGATTGAAGACATTGACTGCAATTTAGCTGAGGACATGAAGTAGTTTTCTCTCCTATTATTATGGCTTTGAGTTAACTTTTTTTAATGTAAATATCCAGTGAACAACCATGTTTACTATGGATGCACGGAATAAATTCTCCTTTTTTGCCTAACTAAGTAATGTAAAACATACCTTATTGGGGTATCTATATTGGCTGTTTGCTGTGAATACTTTGTTACACAGTCTATTTTGTGGGAAGTTTGATTGTTTAAATGACTTTTTATTGTGAAGAACTGTATATCCACCTGTGTGATTTAAAGGCTAAGTGGAACGAGGACGGAAGAAACGCTGTCACTTGCTGGGATGAAAATGAAGGGAATCTTCACCTGCATACTAAACGTGAATTCAAGGTTAAAAACACTGCTTATGTATGGAGCTCACAGAACCTACCATTAGTGTTGACAAGCTCTGCTGAATGTTTGAGGCTGTATGATCAGCCTTTTCTGATTGGTGTGTCTGCACCTGCACTGTGTAACAAATCACACTTCTATGTTCAGTGCATTCAGATGAACGTGCCAAATCACAATGTATAAAAAGCCACATATTTAAGGATGAACTTAGTAGGCGTGTGAATGTAAACCGAACGAAGTCTCAGCAATGTTTGATCAAGGTTAGCGAAGTACTGGTTCAGCAAGTGGTTTAGAGAATAATTGAATTGGCAGCACAACTTTTCCACACCCTCCTCATCGATCAGTCATTCGGTTTCTGATTAAGCTTTTGTAATTCTTCCCTGGAGTTTGGAGGCTAATTTAACAAGTCGATAGAAGTCTGTGTCATCCAAAATTTTTCCCATAACAATGTGATTCATGAAGATGGGGTTCAAGATTCTCACTCATTCATTGTTTACGGGTTTTAAGAACAGTTTATAGTGGCAATAATTTGTGCTTGGTAAAGGATGTTTATCAATATGTTCAACTAAGACCTAGAATGCCTGTAGGTAAATCCACCTTGCTATATAGGGACAGTCGGTTCTTGAAGCTGAGAGAAGAGACCCTGTGGGCAAGCAAACTGTATTAAGGAAGGATGTTATAGAAATTTAAATAAAAGGCTGCCTTTGGTTATAGTAAGCAAAATACTGTATGTATGGGGATTTTTTTTTTACTGAAAGATGTTTGCTTGTGGGTAAAACATGCAAGGCATGTTCGTGAGAATATCTCACAAGAGTATGTGTGTCTATATCATGCAAATTGTATTAAACAAAAGTACAAGAACTGTAAGAAAAGGCCTGTCGGCAGAGCTAGCTAATGATAGAAGGGAAACCGTGTGAAAAGTGTATGTAGGTATAAGCAACCACGCTATGTGAAGAAAGTTCTAGAAGCCGTAACAAGCATCCCTGTGACAACAAAAACAGCGAATTATCTTACTTGCAAGGCTCTTACAGATCCAAATAAAAAAAGTTGGGACAGTATGTTAAAATGCAAATGAAAAACATATGCACCGTGTCTGACATTTGACTTTGCATTACTTTTATTGCAGACACTGTGAATCTGAGCTCATTTCATGTTGTGTCTGGTCAACTTGACTTTGTTTGTTAATAAGCATCAATTATTCCTTCACAGGCTTGCAACAAAGTCCAAAAAAGGTAGAACATTAAAGCATTTACAACTTTGTAATGAATTGATTCTCACAGCACTTTGTCTTTTGGCTCCAATACCAAGAGATGACGTGTTTCAGGTGTTCTTTTTTTTATTAATTCATTACTAGTCTTAAATTGCCTGTAGTGCAATAATGGATGTTTATCAACAAAATAAACTGAACTGACAATATAAAATGTATTGGGTTAATACTGGTTGCAATGAACTAAAAGTCAAAGACACATTTTATTGTATTGAAAATTATCTTGGAAACAAATTGCACAAGAAAAGGCTAGTTACACTAGCTGTGAAAGCTCAGAGACTAGTTTGCCTGTGGGCAAGCAAGCAGATTAGAATTGATTACATTAGATTAGATGACATGAAAGTCCTAGAAACCATTAGAAGAGCGTTTGTGAGCAAAGCAAGCAAAATATATTAGGGAAGCAGTGTTGTCCACTCTTTAATTTGGATTTTCTAGCCCCAGGCTACTTGTATATGGTAGATGTAACCTGATGTGTGCTCACCTATATGTATATAAGAAAAAAAACTGAAAAAGTATTAAGAAGTACACAGTAGTACAAAGAGTTTACTCTAAATTCATGGAAATGCAGCAAACATTGGGCGCCATTGTCTTGACAGATCGAGTACATTGGCAGTAAGTGGATATCTGTGCAAATTAAATTTTCCCCAAACCATGCCTTTAAAGTTTTAAAGATTAAGCTAATCGCTGCTATATATAAACACTTTCTGTCCCTCCGTTGTGTTTATTTTAGTGCTGCTTGGCAGCGGTTTGTATATAGGCTCTAAAAGTATTCATTACATACCATGTCACATTTTAATGAATCATTTATTAAGCTGCTTCGTTCTTTTACGTGCTGAAAAGTGAGCAAACAGATGTAAATGATCTGGCTCTGTTTATCTCTCTTTATTTTGTGCCATTACAATATTACACAGCTTTATCTTAATGTGTCAGATGTGCCCTACAAGAGCCAGGCCACATGAGATAGAAACTTTTAGTGCCTGAGCAGATTGATTATGATCCATTAAGAGTGATCACAGCGAGTTTGCCATGTGTCTTCAAAGAATGTCTGTGGAATATTAACTCAACATTGAGGTAATAGTTCACGGCAGGAGCTCACAGCCACAAGCTTGTTAACTTTGCTATTTTACGTTTTGAGATTTGTGCTGGAACTCGCACCCGATGTTGTAATAATTGGAACATGGTGTTTTATAGCAACTGCAAAGCAAGAGATCATGTGGAGAGGAACAGGTGCGTAAAACAATCGCATTGTATAATGATTATACATGAGTTTTAAATAAGACCAGTATTGGATGTGAGGCAAATGGAGATTGGGATTCAGGCTTTTTATGGGTGTGTTCCTGTAGGGTATCGCGATAGTTTGATTGTTCGAGAATATTTTAACGCCACTGTTGTAACATGGTTAGTGTCACATGATTTAACAAATCCAGCACTGATTCGCTTAGACTCTGGGATGTCTTTGGTCAGAGTATTTCAAGAGATAAAACTTCAGTGTAGTTCCATTTAGATTTGAATGATAACGCTGTAACTACGTTAATGATTCTCAACCTGAAGCCATTGACATGCGAAAACAAGCGCTCTTCTGTGCTTTAGGTCTGCAGTGAACAAATATACAGTACTGTGCAAAAGTCTTAGGGCACCATTAGATTTGTTTTAACGATATGGATGATTCTTCAATCCAAACTATTTTATTTCAATAAACAAGATGATCAGAAAACAAATGAAAAGTCAGAGAAAGTTCTTTGATTATGCAAATGAGATGCAAACTCGGGTATAGTGATTGAGTAGCAAGTGACATATTCATGGGGGTTAACAGACGCATGTCAAGCTTCACAAGAGTGCCACACGTTGACTGTTCAGTTTTTATGTTTTATGGTCACCTAAGACTGCCAAAACACACTGACATTGATGGGGGACAAGATTAGATTGTCCAGCAGTTCTTGTCCGATCCCCTTTGTATTCGTTTTGAAATATCCCCGATTTTTGTGAGTAGTGTAGAAGCAGTTGTTCAGACTTTTAATACTGCATGCAAACCTTCTGAATTCTCATTACATTCTAGTAAAACAACTAATAATATGAAACAATTAGATATGTCGTCATTCCATTGCTAAAACACTTGTATATTTAATCTAATGGTGGCCTAAAGTTTTTGCATGCGTTCTGCCTCTGCAAGCCCAGAATTAGTACGTCGTTGAGACCCATGACGATGAGTTATTACTCGCATCATTCAAAAGCGCTTCAGTAAACACAGTCACACCGTGTTAATTGTCTGGCAGAGAAAAAAAGCAACGCTTCAGCTTAGTGCTCGATAACATTATTACCCGTGTTGGTGTAAGACGTTAGGGATGTTTGAAGTGGGCATATAGCTCGCAGCACTTTCAAAACATTTCAACATGTTGGTGATGACATGTCTGTGATAACTGCCTTGTTCCAAATTCATCACTAATGGACCGCATTAAGAGAGCCGTATAGCACTGCTGAGAAGCACTTGAATGGAGCTAAATGTAGGCTGAATGAACACGTAAGTGCTCAAGGCTGCAAAAGATACAAAGAAAACCCTTGACTACATGAATTTCACAACTGTCACGCATGTGCTGAAAGGTTATTTGCTCTGCTTTTTATATCGGGCATTTAAGAATCCTGTGAGAAGTTCCAGTGAGCATCTGCGCCTGGCATGGGAATAAAGAGACACTTTTTATAGTGCCTTGTGATGAGCTAATCATATGCTCTCACATGTCCACTCCAGCACTCCTCATGGCCATGTCTGAAAAGGGCACCTGGTACTCGCCTTTTAATGATAATGACAGCATCGCTTTTGGATTGTATTTCCTTTTTTTCCCTCTTCCCCCACATGCCAGCTTATTTGGGCTGGATGAAAGGTCTGCATGAGTTTTCGTTAGACTGAATTGTGCTGGATTGCTCTAATGGGAAGAATCTATTCTCATGGTCTTGCCAGCTGGGCTAATCAGACTTGACTTTGGCTTTCAACCCAGAGTTGTCAGGGTAACTGTTTGAGGAGGCTGAGGGTCTGGCTTATTACTCCTGTATCCACACGGTTCCTAAAAAAAGACTAATACCATTTAGAAAGAATGTTGTGCAACCTAAAGGATAGTCCCTCTCTGGGACTCCTTAACAAACTCTGATGCTGTAAAGCGCCTTCTGCATGGCTGAATCCAATTATATAGATATGCGTGTTGGGTAAAAGCTGTTCACATGGTGCAGAAGTCACATTTATTCCACTGGAAACTGATTTTCCAAAGTACTTCTGAAGATCTTTGTAGTGTAGCATATTACTTTTAATAATTTTGACTTTTTAGCCTCTGCAAACTATGTGGCACGCCAGTGTCCCTATAATGCCAAGGTATGTTTAAATCGTTCTTAAAATTTGATATATGAGCATGTCGTAGAGAGATTATGTGAAAGTGCTTGAATTCCTGGAACTTTAGCAGAAAAGCAGGCCTCGACTGATATCAAACACGTCGTTCAAAGCCGATGTCAGAATGCATAGGCATTGTTCCACTTGATGATGTTCTACCCTCTGTGGTTTATTCTGTGGAATATCATACATTTAAGAGAATTTGTATATATGTGATGTATTAAATCGCTTAGCTGTATGTGTTGTCCAACTTAGGATCTGCTTAATTCATAGGTTTGTGACACAAAGCTTGGAGTTATTTGTAAAGACACCCAGTTCTAAGCAACAAAAATATAGGCAAGCACATCCTATTTTCAGATTATTCAGGGATTACAAGGATTCGAGGATATTTCATTGGTCCAAAAAATTATTTTAAAATGAAATATCCTTTAATTTTTGAGAGCAGTATATTTTGGTTTGGGCTAAACATACATGTGGTTGGAGCTAGTGGAGGAGGTCTGCACATCCTCCTTGGTTGTATGTGGGTTTACTCTGGGTCTTTTGGTTTCCTGCCACATTCCAATGACATGCGTGTTTGGTTAATTGATTACTCTAAATTGCCATTGATTTGAGTTTTAAAATAACCTTGTGTTTGGTGCTGAAACGGGCATTTATACCAATAGCGATGTCAAATAAGAAAAATAATCAAACAAACAAAAACCATTCCTTGCACCCTTTGTTACTGGATCCATCCCTGGACCCTGACTTTTTGTGTTAAGTGTGTTTACATGCACTTAACAGTCCAATAACTGCAGATTGTTTTTGTCAGTAAACAAAAACGCTGGCTTTAATCCTGTGGCTTATTTATTTCCGGGGTTGCCAGATTCTACAAGAAAAAAAAGAAGATCCCAAATAAAGCCAAGTGTTTAGAACAAACAGACCTGGCAACCATTTGGGTAATGAGCTTAAAATCAGGTAACTGGTACACTTGCCATAAGAAATCAGATTAATGAGCTAAATTCTATCTCTTTTTCTTGAATTTCTTAGTCTGATTTCTAGATTGGTAGATTGATTTGGTATATACATGACCTCTTGAATAATTAACAGAAATCTGACAGTGATTGGATTATTAGGTGCATGTGAACGCACTTGGTGAATCAATGAATAAATAAACTAGCCAGCAATTGTCAATTGGCATGCCATCCGTTTCTCTGTCCACACCCAAGACTTACAGACATTGTTATTGCTAGAGGGAATTCTAACAGTTTATCAAAGCTGAATTTGATTTTCCCATCAGAGAACAACATTTAAGCTGGTGCTTCTGACCTTTCAAAGTGGGATATATATGTGGGTTCTGGGTCATACATGTCTTGCCTCTTCTTTTGCCTGAGTTGTGTTTGGTTTGGTTGTTTTCAATCTTTCTTACAGCTTATAGTCTGTGTGCGCCGCGTAGTCTGTGATAGTGTGTGATGAGCTAGTGTGTGTGTCATTGCTTGTGATTCAGCCTGGCCTCTGTCCTTCAGGTGTTGTGCTCCGTTTCTTCACATGTAGTTCATAAGGCTGGTTTGCTTTTACAGTTTATCCTTCTTCTAGCTTCTCGCAAATTTCTTTGTTCAAGCAGAGGATTATAGGAACTGCAACAAGTGCTGTCACATTGTGGAGTTACTGAAATGTGTCTTTTGTTTAATATGGTTTTGACAATACTAAATATAAATACACATTTTGATTCGAAGTCCTGTTTGTGACTTCCTGTGACAGATAATGTATTATTTGAGTCATATACAGTGTTCCCTCGTTTATGGCGGGGGTTATGTTCCAGGAGCCGTAGAACTTGCAGAACGTTTGGTGGCATCGTAGGGCTGGAATGAATTCAGTCTGTAATGAAACTTTCACAAACAGCAAACACAAAACCGCAGATTAAAACTCGTCATGTCGGCAAGTAGCGACTCAGGCGGCCGATGCTCTAGTCTTACTTCTCGTTTTTGCTGAGTATTCATTAGTATTCGCAGAGTAAATACGCTATTGTAGTGTATTTAGTTGTTTAGTTTTAGCGTTCTGTTGAATAATCAAGCAACACGCTGAAGTAATGGAACGCTCCTGTTACTTAACACACCATACATCACTCTCGTATCACACATGCTCCTTCCGTACCGAGCTTCCAGCATGTCATATCCTACACACTGAGTATAAACAACAGCTATTTACTGTAAATCCTCATATTTTATCATTTATAACATTCCTTTATTGTTAGAATTCATATTTTTTTTATATTTTTGTAGAAATTGTGATTTTTGTTTAAATGTAAAAGGTCCGCAAAACAGCGAAAATCCGCGATATATTTTTTTCCATTAATATATTATCAAAACCCACGATGCAGCAAGTTCGCGAAGTGGCGAGGGAACACTGTACTTTATTCATGTTTACATGTTTTGGATATGATCTAATTTTAACAGTTAGCTAGCAGGTTATAATGTAGTACTTTAGAACTGATGCTGAAGACTTTTTAACTTTCCGAAATACCACAAGAGTGTCTTCCACGGGCGGCGCAGCAGGCACAAATAGCATCAGACTGAGTGCGGTCAGCACAAAGTGCTTTATAACGGTCCACTTTAATCAAGCCTCTCTAGACTAGTGATTCTAATGTAGTGTTTCCTTTCATTGTGCTCTTTTTGCTATTTTGTGAGCACATTTGCTTTATTATGAGCACAGACTCCGTGTTGGCATTTCAATACCCAAATGGAGCTGATGAATACCTTAAATGCCAGTTTATGATAGTTCTATTGTCATGTAAAGGTCAATGTATTCTCCACATGTCTTTTCGTCTTGCCTCATAGATCGGCGGCGAGATTGTATTTTCTTCCATATAAAGTGCCTCATAAGAAGGAGGGTTTTTGGGGTTTTTTTTCCGTGCTGTAATCCAAATGCATTACACAGACAGAGGTGAAATGCTTTAGTTCAGGCATTTACCACTGGAAATATATTCTTATTGCATAGAAATGACAGATGAAGAGGCAAAGCTGCTATGAATATTACGCAACGTTTAAACGTATTCAAATCGGATATGAAAATCTTGACATGGTTTACAAAATGCCTGCCTCGTGGCCACATATAACAGAGATGTGCAAAAACTTTAGTAATAGTTTATGTCATATTTTAGACATTAAGGCTGAAGGAAGATTCCTCACTGTACAGGCAGTTGTTAAAATAAACGGTAACAAGATTAAGCAGGAACTAAAACACTTCTTTATCATTTCACACTTAAATGAAGCTTGAAATTGCACTAACACTGTGTCATTTCTTTTATCACTGTACTTGAGTTTACCTACATCAACAGGGTTTTAGTTGGATGCTGTTTTGGGGCTTTTTTGTGTGGCAACACGACCAAGCAGAGTATAAAACATTTATGCAAGTCATTCTGCTGTATTTGTGATTATATATAGTTACATTCTAAAACCTGCACATACATACAGGAATCAAATCCACACACAATCCCGGGATCCCTGATTTGATCCCTAGGACAGAATTCACCTGTGTGGAGTTTGGATGACATGAGCTCATGTTTACTCCCACATTCCATAGACATGCATTAGGTTAATTGATGACACTAAATTCAAACTGACCTTGTGCACTGATGTAACCCTGTGTCTGTCGTAAATAGCAGTTGATGCTGAAAGTGACGTTAAATGCAAATGCAAAACATCGTTTTTGGATATCAAGCCTTTTTGACAAGTGCTGGTTGACCTTAAACGCTTCATAATCTGAGATATTTGCAGAAGTAGGAATTCCTGTGTGTAATAGCATGGTCTGTGGGATCGTCTGATCTTGATCTTGATCAACATGGCCTGGAATAAGTTGGAATAAAACAGATGAAAGTGCAGTCTAACAACCCACATATTTTGAAGTCCTGCAAAAGGTCAGCAGTGCGTCTCTGGGGAACGATAAAAAAAAGCATCACTTATGGATTAAATATTCCTTCCTCAAAATGGCATGACAGAACCATAAGAGTTAAGCCTTAAGATATATTTGAATGCAACAAGTGAAGAGAGATGATATTTCCAGAGACAGCAGATAGATCATGTAAATTGAGATGACTCAGTTGTTAAGGCTTTAATTAAAAGGTTGTGAGTTCAAATATTTGTTCTGCCAAGCTATTACTTTTTAGCCTTCAGCCTTTAAATGCTCAACTGCTTAGCTCAGCTGTAAGTCACTCTGACTGAGTGTGTCATTTAACTTGCACTAACATCTAGACTAAAAGCAGAAGAATCTTGTTTTACCAACAATTATCCAGACGGTTTTGAGCCTAACCCGGCACACAATAATATCACTTGAGCAAACCGTTAGCTAGGGATGAGATATGGAAATTGATTGCTAAGTATTGTTTTACGCCAGATTTGTCGTGTTCCTTTTTTTTTTTCCAAATAGTGATTCCCGGATAGACCCCAGACCCACTAGAATCAATATGAAAAAATTACACGGCTTACATTAATTAGGCGAAATTTCAAAATGTATATGAAGCATTTGATTTTATTTAATTAAACAAGATCATCAGAAAGCAAATGAAAAGTCAAGGAAAGTTGTTTGATTGTGCAAATGAGATGCCAAATCAATTATAGTGATTGAATAATAAGGGATATATTCATGGGGTGAACAGGAGCATGTCAAACTGGACCAGAGTGACACACGTTGATTGTTCAGTAGGGTGTATGGTCGGCCAAGACTTCCAAAACAGACCGGCAGCGATGGGGCAGGACAGGATCAGACTGTCCAGCAGTTCTTGTGGGATCCTCTTCGAATTCGTTTTGAAATATCCCTTCGTTTTTGTTAGCAGTGTACTAAATTTTAGAGTAAGCTATTAAATCTCCACGTCTATACATTGATGTACTCTAAAATCTCAATGTACATAAATTATTGTTGCCATCACAGAAGTGTAAATGACCTTTTTCAAGGGCGCTGACACAATCCCACACCATGACAGATCCTGGCTTTTGAACTAATGGCTGATAAAAGTCTAGATGGTCTTTTTCATATTTTATCTGGAGGATACAGCATCCATTTATTCTAAAAGGTCCTAGAATACTGATTTAGGTCACGTAGGTCACTGACCACACTACACCACTGAGTGATGGGCCATCAAAGATGCCTCTAAGCCCAGAGAAGTTGACACTGCTTCTGGACATGGTTTACATTAGGTTTCTTTGTTGCACATTAAAATCGAAGTGACATTTGTGACTGTGGCTCTGTGATGTAGTGTTTGACAAAGCAATCCCTTGCCTGTGTAGTTCTATTAGCTATTGATAAGTGCTATTTCTTGATGCAGTGTTGTCTGTGCAATTGGAGATCATGAATGTTCAATTTAGACTTGAATTCTTGAATTGTTTAGTGACATTACACACTGAGGAGGGATAAATATGCAAATCCCTTTATTTTTAAGAACATTGTTCTTAAACATTATTTTCTTTCTTGCCATTCATGACAAACTGGGTATCCAGCAGGTTTCTTTAATCTCTATTACTAGCCCGGAATTGCCCCTGTGATCCCATTCGTTGGAATGGGTTGCAGGCCTGAAATGCAGGAATGGCTGTAACTCATTAATGAAGTTGAACAGAATAAAAAACATGACATATCTATCATATATCTGCAATGAAATAACGGCCCAAGTAAATGGGGAGAGCAAGAAAGGAGAATGTAATAAAGGTAAAGGAACTTCAGGGAAATAATCTTAAGATAAAACCTAAATCATAATTTATCTTTAAGCCTAGATCATAGATTATTAGCAATGTACATATTGGCCACTTTATTAGAGACACCCTAAATGTCATTTCGAGCAATGCAGCGTGCTGCAAAAAAAAAAAAAAAAATCAAGTGAACATGTTTTTTGTTGATCATCTTCCGTGTGTATCCACATTAGAAAGGAAAACTCAAGCAACTCTGAGCAGCTTTAAATGAAGCATGGTCGTTTTTGCTAGAGTAGCCCGGGCCAGAAACGCAACAAAACTGCCAACCTTTTGAGGTTTTTCTCATGCAACAGTGTAGAGAATGGTGTAATCGAGAAAAAACATCCAGCCATAGGCAATCCTTGTTAGGATTAAATATAAGTAAATATTGCCGGTGCTCCACCTTGAGCTTGTCCTTGCCTCCATTTCTTTCCATATATTCATCCTATAGAGCATTTCTGGAATGAAGTTCAGTGGGCTGTTCAGATCAGTAGCTTCTTATTTGCATCAGCTATGGGCAACTCTCCTGTCAGAATGGGTTAATTTTTCTACAGAATGAGTTCAACCCCTAATATAAGCTCTGCTAGAAGAAGACTTGTGGAGTACCAAAAACAAGTAGCACTGAGCGAGTTTTCCCATGCAAAATAATGTAAATGGAATGAATCTGTTCCTGACCACCATGAAGTCCATGCTGTAGAAGATATTATATGCATTAATTAATAAGAATTGTATTGTACAGATATTCCTTTAAGGCATACGTTCAGATCAATACAGCATAAGTTACATGCATCATGAACTGATGTGTAATATATTCTACACTGTATCATAGCCGCCACAGCCTTACACTGATATGCCAACCTACAGTTGGCCAAAATCATTAACACAAAGCCTATTGTATGATACAATGTGGATAATCTCATGTAATTTTATAAGCAACGGACTGAAAGTAAAAAAAAAGGAAAAGCTAAACACTTTCTCTGTTGGTAATGTTTTCTCAGTGGACAGTTTTTGAATTGCTACCTGCTGTATTGCGACTGAGAGAAACATCATTTTCAATGTTTGATTTTTTTCCTGCTGGCTTTAAGCAGCTGGGACCGTGTGCGTACTAGCGGGAGATTTGTGTATCTGCCATTCTTTTTTTTTGCATTACCAGCGTTGGATTTTGGAACAAAACTCAGCATCAACACCAAGAGTCAATTGAAATCTGCAAGAAATCACGAGTTTATGGGCGGATATTTGCCAAGTTTGGGTAAATGCCTCTTTCATGTTCACCAGGTGTGTTTCTATGTCACATTCAAATCGTGTCCTGCAGACTTTTTACACACTGCGTTTTAATTCACCTCTGGATGCTTGTTGCCTTCCGCACAGCTGATGTCACTCCCACCCAAGTAAGGCTCTTTGTCAACATTGTAAAGGAATGCTGGTCTGAACATGAAGTTTGCCATGTTCTCCCCATGTCCCAGATTCCTAGTAAGTTTTAATAAGAGATGCCTGTATGCACACTGGCTACTCTTAAATGACCTTACTAGCATGAAAGGGCTATTGTAGGGTGTTTTGGTGGACATATCAAAAGAGGGACACACAAGCTTTGAATTTGTATTTTGTGTTTACGTGTATGTTTTTAGACTACATATTGTAACAATAAGTTGTAAATGGTGTTTATAAGTGTATGTATCCGTCCTACTGTAGGTAGTACCCCTTTGTTTATCCCCCCACTAACTGTATATTCTCTCTAGCCTATAACTATATAAAGTAAACTGGTTCACATTCACTAGTTGAGCCTTTGTTTCATCTGGCTGATCTTCCATGTTGTTTGTAATCGTGTATATCATGCTCTTTATTGTTACAATTTGCCCCCACACAGGGTTATGACAGTATATTAATGTTTTTATTATAATTATTGTCATTTTAAAAAAAAATAATAAAGCAAACATAGCATTTTAATTGCCACTCTCTTTTGCAGTTACGTACATGTATAGTACAGTAGGACAAAAAGACTGTGACTATGGTAATGCGTGGCCAATCACCAACTCTGTCAACATCCTGTTTCATAGAATGTAATGCGGTTGCTAAACGGCGAATGCATGTATATTTCTCAAATCCTGAGACTTTCTTAGACGCTGACTAATCTGTACCCTGTTCAAATTAAACATTGCTTGGTTGCTTACTAAAATAATTCTGATTTATAGTGATCCTCCATACTAATCACCTGTTTCCTAATAACCAGGCTACAGGGCACATTTGTTGACTGTGAGTTTGTGTTCTCTTACTCTTTAGGACCAGTGTCTTTTCTGAGACCACTCACCTTTCAGAGTAGCCATTTTAGCACTGATACCTTACAGACCAATTGAGGAAGATGCGAAAGCGTTCTATTTCTATTAGCTGTACAATCAATAAAGCTGCTAACCAACCGTTGCCTGCCAGGTCTCGTCAGTCTTTTTCTGTTTTGCAAAATTAAGACTTTCTTGTTCTCGAATTCACATGTTCTTTCCAAGAAACAAAACTGCGGGACTTTTCGGCCATAGGCTGTGACCTTTTTATTTAAGTATTTGGTTAGTCAGGACAGTGAGCAGACCATGTTACTGGATACAGTTGTATTTGCACAGTACAATGACTTCATTTTTAGTGAGCTAACGATGCTTCACAAAGAGTTGAAGTCACATCTCTGTGTTGTGTAGTGGTAAATCCGGACCATGCATGCAGCACATTTTATGCTTTTCCTTGGTGCTGTGAGCACAATAAGTTAAATTCTGTGGTGGGTGTCAGAGCGCTCGAGTGGGATGGATAGAGGGGGGAGCTGTGAAACAATTGCCCATGGCATCACATATAACAGCTGCCTCTTGATGTACAAAATGTGTCATGTATTATGTAACTCAACCAGTGAGCCCTGAGAACTCAGGAATGCTGAAAGTGCTGTGCATGCTGATTGGGAGGCCACGTTGGGAGGGCAAACCTGTGGTTAGATATGTTATGGTTTAGTAAAGTAAATACCGGTTGAATATGATACACTTTGCACTTGAATGCCGGTGATGCTATCTTTGTGCAGCCTACACAGTTTAAATTGATTTTATAGGCAGAAGAAAAATCGTAAGCTCAAAACTAGATGCATACATATATATATATATATATATGACTCCACAGATTATGAACCTTACAGTGCTTACAGTGGACCAGTCCGAAAATCTACTTCTTGTTTACATTACTAGAGGAAGAGTCTGCACAATCGAAATGGGAAATGGATCAGTGGTTCCATCTGACGTGACCACATGTCTGCTTTTTCTACCAGAAGCGACTCAATTTCATGGCATTTATAACTGTAACATATGAACCTGTGGTATGATGATATACTGCTATCAGGGCTACTTTTAGTAAACTCTTTGCTTGGCAATCAAAAATATCCGAAACACCAGTGCCCTGTGAATATATGATCAGTGAACATCTTGTTCTGGTCCCTTTTTCGATGATGGATGGAGTAGATGTGTTTAATATATATCCTGCATTTAAGCACCTGAACTACAGTAAGGTATTTTATTTCTTAAATCTGGGCTGTACCATAAGGGATTGTACAAAATGCTTGTATATGGCACAAAATCAGTCAGCGATTATTGAGATTAGACCCATTCCATTTATTAGATAAACACCCTCGCCGTATATTTTGTCATTTCCACATGCCATATAAATTAGACGCACATTGTAGTTCTACAATAAGACTGTTTTTCTGCATACTTTGTTCTTCCTTTTACTCTGTTGTGTAATGGTCAGGACCCCCAGAGCACCAGTGCGGATCAGGTATTATTTGGATGGTGGGTCACTCTCAGGACTGCACTTACACTGATGTGATGGTGGTGGTGACGTGCTAATGTATGCTGAGCTGGTGGGATTGGATCAGACACAGCAGTGCTGCTGGATTTTATATCACTGCGTTTATGCACTGTGGACTATTAGACACTTTACCACATTGTTCCATTGTGTCGATGTAAAGTCAGAGGCAGCAGCTCATATATTATTGCACAGTTGACGTTAGTCTCCCTGTATTCCATCATCAATGCTTACAAGATGCAGGTGGCTGGATATTTCTGGTTGGGGAACTATTTTCAGTGATTGGTGAGTGTATACGACTGTCAAAGAACTGTGATACTGTAGGTGTCACTTTTTGGTTAACTTTGAAGAAACTTCAGGCACAGTCTTTTATAGCAGATTTGCTGATGCTTTGTAGAACTTAACACTTTTCCAGTCACCTATTATTTTTACTTCTCTTTTTCCCATTTTAACTTGTCTATTCATTTCAGAGTTTCACAAGGCGTAAAAGAAATGCCAGAAATCATCTTTTCTGTAGTAGATGATACTGACACTTGGTGTGACTATTCAAAACCAGGAATTTTGGCCCTGTTAAGTGTCTGTATTTCAAAATACACCTTCTTCCTTCCCTTTTGCAGTGACTTGGATCCTCCCAGTGTGGAGTCTGTATGTCCTCGCTGTGTCTGTGTGGGTTTACTCCGGTTTTCTCCCACAGTCAAAATACATGCACTAGGTTAAATGATACACGACATTGGCTCTGATCTGAGTATATATGACTAGTTTTGATGTAACCTAATGGCATTTGATGCTGAAGGACATTAAATAAACTAAACAAAAATGTGTTTGAACAACAAGTTTGAATCTGGAAATTGTGCTTCTTTCTCAACCCTTAACCATGTTCCTTTCTTACAGTGGAGTATACATTTTAGTATGAAATCTTCATTTTGTTGATGTATTTAGCCTGAGGAAAGATGGCGCATTTGCTTAATTGAACAGAGGACAATTAAAACAACCAATTAGCATTCGAATGCTGGAATAACGAATGCCGAAAATAGGGATTTGCCGTCATGGGAATAATCTGCCATTTCAAGCAGTAATAGTCATTTATGTTTTAGTGATTCCCTAATTGTTTTTTAGTACACTAAGTGAATTCGAAGTGATTCAGATAAATGTTAGTGTAGATGTAGTTGTCAGTTTATTAAATATACTGAGTTAGTAACTAATAAACTCAAAGCTTGGGTTATTTGCATTATCTTTCCATTTTGCATATGCGTTCATGTCTAAAGCAATGATACACAATGTTCCCAAACAATAGGCCATTTGTTCCGAAGTTTGTAAAATGAGAAAGCTTGTCAGCCAACTGTTGTGTGGTCAAATGAATAAGGATGACACACTTTCTCTCCTTTTGTTCTTTATGCTAATAAGTGTTCCGACTGAGTTGCTTCCACTCAAGGATGCCTCTCTGGAGATTCGCCTTGGCTGTCCCTGTCAGGCTTCCAATTTGATTTTGTTGTTTAAAGTGTATTAGAATATTAATAATGTCCGTGGCTTTTATGGAAATTAGATCGGAATTTGGCAGAATGCCCTGATTATCATGTTAACACCTAATCAGAACTAATAAGTGTTATTTCAGCGCTGTTTCCATTTTCTGCAAATTAAACAACGCGTTCAAATCGAAATTCCCTCTGGACTCTGATTTGCACCTCACTTCATTTCCCATGCGTTTCTCGAGCACGTTTGTGATCCGGTGCAGCTTTGCTTCTAAAATGCTAGACAAATAGTGCTTTTCGTTGAGATTCCTAGTCCAAACTTGCACTTCACTTGAGGGAAAAAGAATGACAGATATTGAAACAGCAGCCAAAGGCGATTGCCTGAGAGCTCCAGCTTTCTGCTGAGCAGAGAGCCTTGTGTTGTTTGAGATGGTTGTGATCAAAGCCAGCCTTGGTTTCATGAGGATTTCTCCATCGTTTCCATCGTAGCCTCCTTCATCTAGCCGCATGTGAGCCAGACAAGGCCAGATTTCCTGTAGAGGCTGGAAAAACAGTGTGCGGTAGAAGAAAGGGAAGGGAGGAAGATGTGCGGATTACAGATGAAACCCCCACAGAGATCAGAATATCAGTCCTGCTTAGATGAGGCTGGTCTGGGCCATGTCTGTGTGCTGGCTTTCTCGTTCTAAAGCATTAATCAGGATTCAAACAGCCAGTGGTATCAACACAAGCTGGAGTTAAAAATGCAGGCCTGTCACTGCTTCTTTTTCTTTCCACTGCTTCCATTAGGGGTCGTCACAGCAGGTCAGTCGTCTAAATCTCACCGTGTCCCGTGGTCTTCCTCTTCTCCACCTGCGTGACATCTCTAACTTTTGCATTCGTTTTTCCCGCATCGCTCCCCTGCACATGACCAGGTCATCTCAATCTCACTTCTATCTTCTAATGTTTAATTTGTTCCCGATCCAGCTGGAATAATATCCGACACCTCTCCCATTTGGCACTACTGAGCCTAGCCGTCATAAGGAACATACACACTTTTTTTCAAATTTAAATTTACACCTTTAGCTTTTATCCAACTTATTTAGTTCCAAACAGTTGTGGGTTAAGGGTTTTGTTCAAGGACCCAACAGTGGCAGCTTGGCAGAAGTGGGAAGTCCAGTACCTTAACCTTTAAGCCACCAGAGTTCCCATTTACTCATACACTAACGGCACTTTAAAACACCAATTAATCCAAAACACACGTATTTGGACCTTTTGAGCACCTGGAGTAAACTGGGATCGAACTAGGGATCTCGGAGCTGTGAGGTGACACTACTTTCCCTTCAAAAACAAGCAAGATTAATAAATAAATTAGAAATATATTTGACCCAAATGGATCATTCTTTTTCTAGTAACTGCAGCCCTAGAGTAATTAGCTCACTGATGTAACGGTGAAAAAAGCTGATAATTTGACAATTGTAAGTCTTTTTTCATTAATACAGGGTGAGTCGAAAGTCACAGGATACCATTTTATTCCAGAAACAATAATGTCTAGAACTGGCCACCATCTTGAAAGCTGCCATATTTGATGGGTAGGTGGTAGCGTCTCAAAAATGTAGCATCAAAAAAGATCAGAATTTACTTAGAAATTGACTGCAGCATTTGGATTGGCAATATCTTTTGTGGCTCAAAAGTTATCAACATAGAAAGTTCAAAACTTTTGTTGTTCGTCACAAGCAACAGACGATAGAATTGATGATTCTGATATCTGGGGAATGGAGCTGCCATATTATAGCTGCAGACTTCAACAACCAACACCCAGAAACACCACCAATTTCACACAGCGTGGTTCATCCCTTATAGCCAAATTAGGAGAAACCGGAACTGTGGACGACAAGCCATGCATTGCAATGTTGGCCAACAATGGTTTTGGCAACCTATGCGAAAAAGTCCAGGATACAGAACACAACCTGTCTTCCAACCTGTTACTCGCCGTGTGTCCTGTGGCTTTTGACTCACCCTGTATATATTCTATTATGATCTATTATGCTGCTGTACTAGGTGTAGCATTTGGAACACTGTTGTGTCTATACCTTCCGGGATCATCATTTACACCTCACGTTATAGAAATTCAGCCCTGCTCTCTCTTCAAACCATCCTACTTGAGCCACACCTCTTAATCCTGTCCATCCTCGAGGCATCTGCGACTCCTCCAGCTTTCTCTTAGTCAGAGCAAAACACAGCCTTGTCATTTGCTGCTTTTGTCCTAGTTGCCAAACGTTTTGGGTTGAATTCGACTGAATGGCGCTTTCATAGCATGGTCTGTTTGACAGTCTTTCACTACAAACCTAAAGCTGTTTATGTTCATAATGTCATAACCGCTCATGGTTGTGTATGTTCTAGTCAGTGAATTCACCAAGCAATTAGCACTTGGTCTAGATTGTGTGTCAATTATTTCATCATATTTTTTGGTTCTGGTTTTGGTTGTAAAGCTCAAACTTTTATTTTCCCTATGTACAAGCATGTAAGCTGTCATCCCAAGTATTTCGATACTGGGAGAAATGTTCTTAACTTTTATTTTAACTTTTTTATACATTGGTCTGCTAAGCTGTAGGCTATTTTTTTGAGCATGTGGAAGTACCTTGACTGTAAAAAGAAAATATGGCAAAGAAAGTGAATATGTATATTCCACAATTTGTATTCATTCTGCAAAGCCCACAATTATTGGTTATTGATTATTGGTTATTAATATCCAACTACAGGTGCTCTCGATGAATCCAAAATGTTAATAAACCTCAAACATGAATGCTTATAAAAGTAGAAGTCTGGTTTCGGCTGGTTTCGTAAATATCTATATGCGCACAGTTATTGAGCAACTATTATTGCGTGGAATTATGACGGCAAAATGAAAAACACACAATTTCCCATGTCAGTTTTTATTTAATCTGTTCAAGTGAAAATTATAAACAAACTCAAAACTTTCCAATAAGCATCTGTGACATGTAAAAAAAAAATCAGTGACAAATATAGCCACCCTTCTTTTTAATAACAGTAATAAGCCTTCCATTCATTGAATCTGTCAGTTTCTTGATCTGTTGACGATCAGCTTTTTGTGCAGCAGCGACCACAGCCTCCTAGACACTGTTCAGAGAGGTGTGCTGTTTTCCTTCACTGTAAATCTCCTGTTTAATAATTGCCCGCAAGTTCTCAATTGGGTTCCGGTCAGGTGAAGAAGGATGTCATAAGTTTATCATCTTTAACAGCTTTGCTGGCTAGCCATGCAGAGGTATACTTGGATGTAGACTTCTTCCTGTGCCACCGCTTAAAGAAAGTGTCTTCTAACAGTAGGCTTGGAAGTTGATTTTATGCCCATCTTCAATTTGAAAAGGTCCAACCAGCTTGTCTTTAACAATACCAGCCCTTACCAGTACCCCACCTCCACCTTGCTGGCGTCTGAATCGAAGTGGAGCTCTGTGCCCATTACTGATTCTGCCCATCCATCTGGTCCGCCAAGAGTCACTCTCATTTCATCAACCCATAAAACCTTTGAAAAATCTTTCTTCATATATTTCTTGGACCAGTCTAGATGCTTCAGCTTATGTGTCTTGCTCACTATTGTTTGGGTTTCAGCCTTCCTTATCTTGTAGATCTTGAAGATTGTACGAAGTTCCATAAAATTAGTTAAAAACTCTATCTAATAATCTTGAGATACATCTCTTTGAGAATGGATAGGATATTGTCAGCATGATTAGGTTTATTTCCAATGAACTGAAAGTAGTTCTATCTAATTACAGTATTGATTTTTTTTTCTAGCACATTGTTAATAATACTCAGGAAAGCCATCAGATATCCCATTACGTAAAATATTACTGAAACATCAGCATATCTGCCTCAGAAGAAGTCTGGAGTGAAAGGAGCTCAGTGAATTCACTCTCTTCTGCACTTTAGCAACTTGCACATTGGACTTGGACATCAGTTGCATGTTACAAGTCAGACATCCAACCAGATCTATAATACTATTTAGACAGTCTTATTTTGCTTTTTGTGGGTATACTTGTGGCCAAAGACATTTTTTAAAAACGAAGGACAGTAATGTAGTGTATATAATACAGCCTCTCTGTTTGTTTCTTGTGAATCTGGTTTGATTGTATTCATTTATTGTGTTTTATTTCCAGCACTGTAATGATGCCCTAGTATATATCTGAAACGATGTGCATGAAAGTAAAGACCCAATTATGTCTGGGATTGATTCAATTAAGAACGCAGTGTTTTATTTTCCAATATGGCACCATGCCTATATTATAAGACATGGATGGTAACCCTAGAGATACGAAGACTTTAGAACATGATCTATTTCTGCTATATTACTGATTGTCTGAGTTAGTGTTTTGAGTATAATGGAGGGCTTTTATAAAACCCATATGTTATATTTGAGTTTTGAATTGTGCGGTTTGTCTGAATTTCAGACCCAGTATATGAGAAGATTTCTGTTTCTGTCATCTGCAGTTCTTTGTAATGGCAGAAATGTTTTTTTTTCAACCCCAGTAATGTTATTTCATGATAAAATATTTTAGCCTCCTAGTAACAGACCTAGTAACAGTTAAATTACTAGCAGCACTGCTGTGTCTGATTCACTTTGTACTAGCAAAACTCACTAACACACCACCACCACCACATCAGTGTCACTGCGGTGCTGAAAATGATCCACCACCCAAACATCTGATCTGTCCTGACCATTAGAGAGCAGGGTAAAAGGGGTCAACAAACAAAATATGTAGAGACATTGATGACCTATAATTTGCAATTGTAAAACTACAAAGTGTAACGATACGGTAAGTGGAACTGATAGAATGGTCAAGGAGTGCAGAAACTAGGAGGTGTAACCAAATATCTAGCGAGTGTATATTACTTATGAAAGTGTTATGTCCCATAGTAAAAAGTCAAATACCCTTTAAAGTCAAGTGCCAAAAATGTGTACATGAAGTGTGCGTATGATAATATATATATATATATATATAAAACTAGCGTACTAATAAATACACACAATAGTCAGTGTTTTTGCCTTAGTGATCGTAACTGTTTGAGCAACAGAATTTTTAGAGTTCATTCTCAGTCTCAGTCGATCAGCTTGACTTCTGCCTGTTGGAGATCATTGCGACAGCGAGAGCAGTGTTCTATTTATTCCTCTCGGGGTGTACATTATGTCACCTGTGAATTGAACCTGTCAACCAGCGCTTTGGCAGTCTTAGTGTGAAGAGACAAATGGAGTGTTGCAAAAAAGCTATTTTGCACTTCCTTCAGTGTGAAGATGCAGCACAAACATTAATGGGGTGATGCTAAAACTTTCTAGCACTTTTTTGTGATCTAATCCATATGGATCCCTGCTCTCACGCTCACACTAAATCACACTTTCTGATAGTGGAAGCAGGTCTTTAGTGTTGCTTCGTGTTGCTGAGGGCTGAATGATTCAGCGCCTTCAAAAAGAGACTGCAAGATGAGACGTTCCTGCATGTACAGAAGCAACTTTCAAGAGAACACTGCATTGGTCTCTGTGTATTTCATAGAAAGTCTGTGATCTTTTAGATCATGTTGGGACCGGAGCCAAGGAGGTTATCCACACCTTTATGTTTCTTACTTTATTACTTAACGTGGTTTTGGATTAGATTGATGTTTGTATAGTTGAACCCCATTATCTGATTGTGCCCTGTTCAATATAATGGTTTGAATGGCGAATATATATATATATATATATATATTTGCCATTATTTTAATATTGTCATGCCATCGTGAAATAGGGAGTACCTGTAGTGTGTTTCTGCATTAAACACTATAATATGAAATACACAATTGTCATCTTATATTTAAGCATTATACAATTGCTTACTTTGAGGATTTTAGTGTAAAGTGCAGGAAGAGATGAAATAAAATCGAAAAACAAAGCACACCCTCTGCTCTGCTGTTTTGGAGTTCATAATTATAGTGGGAGTTACACATTGGGCTAGTTTATTAAAATAACTCGCACATTAAAACGGGATTTCAGATTGCAGGGTTGCTTCAGGTTTCACTGAGATAAGTAGAATGTATTTGTGGAGGTCAGATTAAGGTAAGAATACAGAGCATATCTTATGGGTTAAAATCTTGGTCTGCATGAACACGTTTGTATAAGCACGTCTCATTTAGAGTGGAATGCCTCTTATCACAGCCCTTATTTAGCATCTGTCCATCTCTCAAAGCCCCTGTCTTCTTTGCACAATCCTTTGATTTCAACACTTTTCTCCATCAGTCAGGCAAGTAACCAAGTGTGTTCAGGGGTTAAAACGATTTTTTCACACCAAACGTTCAAGATAAAAAAAATGAGAAAAAAACGTGTAAACGTGATCGGATTGCTGAGAAAATCAGATTTCCTGCAGTTATAGGAAGGAATAAAAGATAGGAAGATGGGAAGATAAATGCAAAAAGTATTGTATTTTTTTTTTCTTCTTTTTTTTTTGCAATAGAGGTTTGCTTGCATTTCTATTGTCCCCATCTTGTTTTCCTAAGATTTTCCTCCTCAGACCAGGTACAATTCTTTTCATTTATAAAACCAGCAAAATACATATCATGTCACCAGCATGAAACCAGCGTTTTTAACCATAATAAGTTGAAAAATTTGGATGCCTGATTACAGACATGTAAAAATTTAGTTAAAATCAAGTCAAACTTTTTTCAGCCTGTTCTATGAGGAAAAATATCCATTATAATTCATTATAATTTGTTTTATCCTGGTGGAAAGAATAACTTGTAGAAAATAAACTCTATTGTATAAAAAGTATGTTGTCTCTTGTGGTTCACTGCATCAGTACAGTGACAAAGCCCCCCCCCGCCCGCCCGTCATTACAAGCATTGTGTGTGCATATAATTATTATTTTAATTATTAATGGAAAATTACAAAGAATCCTTCACAACTAATCATGATGCCAGGATTTTCAGTATTTACTGTGTACACGGTTTGCCTTGCAGCATTTAATCATTTTCATTGATTTTTTTTTTCATTGCAGCAAATAAATCTGCATGACAATGTTCCTGGTAAACACCTCCAATATTCGGTCTCAGAAGCTGGCTGCATTTTCTGCTTTTAATAATCCATGTAATCCCAAAGTAATCTCAAATGTTTAGTGATGCAGTCACGTGCATTATTCTGAGAACTAAAGCTCATTATTTGTTTAATAAGGATACATTAATATTCTGTGGAATACATTTTAAAAAAGCGTAGGGGCAGCTGTCTGATTCCGAGGGAGGGAAGGCCAGATGGCATCATATCCAATTCTCTGCAAGAGCGGCCCCATTGTCTGATTGAAGCAAAAAAGGAAAATGGAGGATGGACAAGTGAATTAAATGTGTTCTTCTATGCAGATTCTCGGTCTAAAAGTTCACCGAATGGTGTTGAATAGAGGCACAGACGCCCCTCGTGCTAACCCAAGAGATTTTGCAAAGTGAGAGGAATTGAAAGTGTAAAAATTGGAAGTGGGGGGAAAGAAGAATGCATTTCTTTCAGACTCCTTGTTTGTTCCAGAGATGAAACATGATGTATCGCAATTCTTGATTAACCAATTTTTGGGTATTTTGTTGCTATGCATCAATCTATTATATTATTATACAATCCATTACCAAACCTGCTCTGATTCACAACAGCAGTTGACGATTCTGAAAGTCTTTCATCGCTTCAGCAGTCGGACTTCTGGTTTCCGTTGCTACCAAATAAGTGCGTTTCAGATTTATCACAAAAATAACACTCCACATGGTAGGTGTGCAGATTTGTATGTGATTTAGTGGAAATCTACAGAACGTTGCTGTTTAAGCAGTGGTACAATGAGCATATACTACATGTTGAAAAATTTCAATCTTGGATTCGTCACTTCATTATGTCTCTTTCCACTGAAAGGGCCCCTTTCTATGTGTGTTTTTTTGGCTTCCATTTCTTGTCAAGCTTCTAATGATGGCTTAAGATGTTTGCACAGTACTGTATCTGCATGTCTTTGGACTGTGGGGGGAAACTGGAGACTCTGAGTAATCCCACGCATACACAGGGGGGACATGCAAACTCACACACAGAAATGAGCCAGGAGGCTCCACTCTGGGATTGAACCCAGTACCTTCTGGCAGTATTTCATCAGTGCTACTGTGCCGGGAGGGTTCAAAATCCATCCCATAAATCATATGGTGCATGAATAGCAACACCACCTGCCCTTTTCAGGCCTGACTCAGGGTTAGAACATAGGTCTTCAGGAACTGCTCATTCCAGTATGCAAGTCAGTAGAGAAGTGAAACCATTGATGCTGTATGGATTTGACATAATATTTAAAACAATATTATTGTATGTAGCTTGAGAATGTAAGCAGAAGATTTTCTTTTGACGGATGAAGATGTAGAACTGAAGAAAACACTATAAGGAGCCGTAGGTAGTTTAAACTGGCTGTCATTTACACACAAATGCACAGATATTTGATACCATTTTGAAGAGCAGTGGAGCGTTTATAACAAAAATGTGAATCAAATTGCTGTTTCACGGTGACCAAAGTGTAAATGTCTGTATAATTGAATTTTAATATCCAAAATTTGGGTGACGTGACAGAACGAGGGTGTTTTTTTGGAACAACGGGTTCTGGTTTCACCATGGCAACAATCTGAGAGTAATCTGCCCACACTGCGCTGTTTATTTACACCCAACTTAGTTGTTTACACATTCAGTGCCAGCGATAACATCGCATAACTTCACCATAACATATCGCATAACTTCTCTTCCAAGAATATGGCTGCAGACAATCGTTTCTGAAGCTCTGTGTTTCGAAATAAACCTCGCTCCGATTCCCTCAAGGTCTGAGAATGTGTTTTTTCCGTGTTGATGTCGTGGGGTGAGAGCGCGTGGGCATGCTGACAAGAAGGAAGCATCACATGGCGAGCAGGCATCAACTCAATCGCATGTGGAAAGTTGTTAAATTTAAAGAGGCACAGCTTCGTTACAAGATGTGACTACATGGCTATGCTGTGGGTTATTAAATCTGCAATTAGGCAGCGTTTACAAGTGCATTATTTAGGAAATTCTGGAATGGGAACAGTTTTGCAGAAGATTTTTTTTCAGGCGATCCTCTAACTTTTGGGTACTGGCAGTTGGCAGTTACTCTATTTTATGTTCCGCCATCCTTCCCAGCGCTTGTCTTAAGGTGCCATTAGAAAGAAGCATTACTCTGCCACAACACAGACTTGTGGCATCCTTTGCCTTTTCAGTTCAGCCCTGCACTAGTGTTACACGTCAGATAAGCGGCGTGATGAATAAGTGAGTGGAGTTAAAGTTAAGGCATTTTAATGCATTGCATAATGAACGTTCATACTTAATACATTGCAGGCGCCCAGTCGACTGAGACGGTTTAGGTATTATGGGCCTGCTCAGAGGTACTTCCATTCTGCAATACTGCACGTTTGAGGGAGGCTGTTTAACATTAGGACATATTCTGAACGCCCAAGGAATCACTATGAAAAGTTTGAAGTGCACTGACCTATTTAAGACTTTTTTTTTGTATTTTATTCAGTAGGCTATTGTGCAAAAGTCATAGACCCTTAGACCTAGATATACTATTGTTTTATGGTCATATAACGACGATATATTTGTTATGCTATATTGTTATATATTTGTTATAATATATTGTTTAATACTTATTTCTATATATGTGCGTGTGTGTGTGTGTGTGTGTGTGTGTGTGTGTGTGTGTGTGTGTGTGTGTGTGTGTGTGTGTGTGTGTGT
>JAUZST010026214.1:0-30603 GCA_034779995.1 Parotocinclus haroldoi | reverse complement strand
TGCAGACTCCACACAGGAAGGACCCAGGCCGCTCCACCCTGGGATTGAACCCGGGACCTTCTTGCTGTGAGGCAGCGGTGATACCCACGTGCTACCCCCTCTAAGATATGTCAAATTTAATGTTAACTTTCTTGCTTTGATATTATCTTTTATGTTTGACCTTCAAACCTTGGATATCGTTGTTATCTATTATGAATTTAATTCACAACAGAATATTTTTTTCCAAGCTCCTACGTTTTGGGAAAACCGCTTCCATGTTACGAGCTGATTTCGTACGAATGTCTCTGCTGGTTTCCTGCATTGTGATAGGTTGTCAGGTTTGCACAGGTTGAAAAATAAATCATCCAGTCATGTTTTCAAGAACAATGTCAAAAAATAAAACTTCCTTCATTCTTAAAAATCCAAATATTTCGAGTCATCTGCTTCAGTTCTTAGTCGCCTCCAGTCACGAATACATGGTCAAAGTCAAGTCTCCTATCAAGCAAGTCCTTAAATTTCTGACTAAACTCTGACTTGAGTCGAGTGTCCCGTGTCCAGTTCTATTACGTTGATGTTTGTGTTGGTTTTTAGCATGCATGGAAAATAAGATGACATTTATTTTGATATTATTTGTAGATATTTTTAGATATTTAGTTTGGGATCCAATATTGATGGAATTCCTTTCACAAAGGCTGGCTGCAAACCATGCTCGCATCTTACATTTACATTTACAGCATTTATTTTTATTATGCATTATAGATATTTAGGATGGGTCTGGCACAAATAGGTCACAGCTTGCTGCACAAGGGTGGAGACTCTGGTCTCAGGGAGCCTACCTTCAGACTGTAGACTGTACAAGTCGCTATATAGGTTCAGGTTGGATCATGGGTGCCCCTGTAGTGTATCATGTGCACTAGCTTTCCAACAATCATTTGTAAATGAATTGTGATTTATTACTTACATGGCGATGGTGATGAGCAGCATGTAGAGACTCTTAAAGACGATGTAACCACCATAACAGACCCAGATGTTGGATATAAAGACCATGATGTAGAGCGCTGCGCTGCTGAGAGCAGACAGAGAACCAAGAGCCAGTTCACCCCAACGGGACCAATCAATATGGCTAAATCCAACACCGTATGCTGCAGCTGCACCTGTGCATAACCACAAAATACCAAGTATAACCTTTGACGTAAACTGTGTGTCTAGAAATACATAAATATGTACTGTATATAAATACATTACAAAGGTTTACCAAACAGGTTGGAGACCGCTTCCACTCCCCCGTTGTAAAGTGTGCTGTTCCTGCTCTGCTCCACGGTCTCCCACAAAGCCTGAACGTAGTTGACGGTCTGATTATAGCCGCAGGTCGCCATTGCCCACCAGACAGACCAAATCAACATTTGAGTAGAGGAGAAACAGCGCAGGAAATCCACCCAGAGCCGGAGCATTGCTTCTTTACAACCTGCAGTGGTCACAAGACTAAACGTGAGCTTCAGTACAAACTGCAGGAAATCAGAGGGATTCATATCAGCATCTCCACAAACGGCAGGAGACACAACATGTGGAGATACAATGTGAAGGAGATTCAGGACAGGATTTAACATGGTCTTTGCTTGTGATTGGAGTGGTTAATATGAGTTTCTCTTTAAACTTTAAGGACATGGGTTCTTAACATTTTGTGGGGTGAAACTCACTTTTATAGACAACAAATATTTTGTGATCTTTCCCCATCGCCAGTTTACCAACTTTTTATCAAGACATTGCACAAGAATAAGGGGTGACAGAGGGGAAAAAGAGTGGGATAAAGGAATGGACGGATGGATGAACAGATGATTTCACCTTCTTCAGCACATCAAGTGTAGACAAGCATCTCGATGGACTGATCAAGTTGTAAGAAACGTCCACATTGGATTCGGTTTGTACGTTGAGGACATCACCACACTATGCACTATGATCATGATGTTTCTCCATAACCTGAGTGTGTAAATCCATAGCCACAGTGTTTTTGTCATGCTCCATTACAGGGTTCTGGTTTATTTGGGTCTGTTTGAGTTTGTGACGTGAAGATGCTTCTCTATATACCCTCAATATTAATTAAAATTACTAGTTAAATTACTATTATTCCTGTTTTCTAACCAAAGGCATCAGTCACAACCCCATGGTTAATAACCTTGCTTTTAGAGATGCAAGGATTCTAACATACGTGTGGTTTTTTGGGGGGTTTATTTTAACAGAAGGTTTCATCTGATAAGAAGAAAAAAATATGTTCAGTAAGTTTTTTTATTGGCAGTCTGTCTTTTGTAATAAAAATAAACAAGTAAAATGAAATAAAAAGGGGTGTGGTTGGGCTGGTCTCATCCCCAAACTCAGAGTCTACATTAATCTCACCTAGTTTCTCAGAATCTGTGTCAGGTATCTCCAAAATTTCAACACCAATCTCTTGGGAGTCCTGCTGCTTCACCTCTGTAGACTCTATACAAGCTTGATCACCATCTGCAGAACTTTTCTCATTCCCTGTTTCCAGTGTCCCAGCGTTTGCCTTGTCACTGCACTCTGGCTCATGATTTATATCCCTTTGTTTCTCCTCACTTTTCTTCTGGTGGAAGAACATGCTTGTGCTGGGCATTGGGAGGAAGACGGCAGCAAGGAAAGCGATGGAGATGAGCACCATTGTGAACACCACTATGTAGTAATTGGACATTAATTCAAAGGAGATCAGGACTTGTCCAATGACAGAACCAGCCGTGTAGCCGATGAGCTGAGCGGCGCGGCAGAACGACGTGGCTTTGAGATAAAACTGCAGGTCGACCACACTGTAAATGTAGGCGAAGTACGCCACCTCGCATGACGTCGCCACACTGTAGCAGAACTGCATCGCCTGCATGGCCCCAACAGTTTTTAACCATAGCAATGTCGCCATGGTTATGAAGAGGGCCAGGCACTGGAGCACAATCACAGGTTTGTAGCGCAGCCAATCAGTGAGCATGAACACCGGAAGTAACACCACCAGATAAGAGTATGTCCACACTGGGAAGATCTGATTGGCCACCTAAGTAAGAGAACAAGAGATTATGAGTGAACCAGGAGAATTATGATCACTCCCTGGTCATTATTCTTGTACCTTGTATGGTTTATCTTTTATGCTTTATCCTTGTCCCCTATGTCAATATGAAGCCCATGTCATTGTGACCCTGAGCTGGCTTCAGGCTGAAATCTTTTGGCCCACTGCTGGCTTCTAACCTTTTTTACATCTGTTCTGGCCATTTATCTGATCTATTGTGTTTGCTCATCTCATCCGATACCTTTGTCTTGTCTTGGTCTCTCATTCTTATGCTGGTCCACTGATATTTTTGCCATGTCATTTAGCATACGCTCTTATCCAGAGTCTTTGGACCGTGTAAGGAAACTGGAGTATCCGCCCATGTGTTGATCCCTGACTAAAGGGCAATATTTCTTAATTCATTTACACGACATATGGGAGAGCAAGTGCCATGCTAGCAGCACTAGGCACAAAGAGAACAAGCAGACTCCACACTGGGATCAAACCCAGGACCCTCCTGCTGTGAGGCAACAGCACTACCCACTGAGCCACCGTGATGCCCACAGTATATATTGTGTGCATATGTTTAAGCCATATGGTGACAGCTACTTATTTTATAACAGGGAAGCATACACAATTTAAAAAAGGGTACTGTCCATTACATGCTAAGACTCATCGCCACTGCCCCAATGAGAAAAAGGATTCAAAGCTGTTTGTATAATGCTTAACATATACTTTTAAACACATATTTACCCGTTTGCCCCAGAGATACATGGGCATTGTTTAGTTCCTATTAGGTATCTGTGTCTGGGGCCTCAAAGCAGATTTTGCATGCTGGCACTGTGCTCTTCTCTGGGGGAGTTTGAGTTTAACCTCTACAATTGTGTTATGTGGGATTTAAAACCTGGCCCTTCTGGTCAGTACAGGTGATTTTTAACGACCACGTAACACCTTATCTGTGAAAAAGGAAATGGATTGAAATGGTAGTGGTCCCTTGTCCTTAGTCTTTTCATGCTAGAAGAAAACTTTGTGCAACTGATACAGAAATGGTAAGAGATACCACTAAAAACACAAATAAATGACGAGTGATTGAAACGACTCATTCTTTTGTTTGACGGAAGCCAAAAATGCATCTACAAACACAGAAGAACAACCGGATGACCAGACTCAACGAATGAATGTAAACCAGTTTATAGAGTTATAAGTATTAGAGAAAGTACAGGTAGTGGACAAACAATTACATTTATAAAAACATACAAACATTTATATCTTGGTAAAAAATAAGTACTTGAAAGGTATCCACACAAACATGAGTAACTTGCACAAAAAGTCTCTCAATACATCAACAAGTGCATAACTAATAAAGTATATTTATTCACAACCACATACACTCACTCACTCATTCACTCTCTCTCTTTGCTCTTAAACACTAACTCCCGCCTCTGCTCGTGGATCCGCAGTGTAGATTGGCTGTTTATGTCTGCAATGTCCAGAGTTACAAGACAGATTATTATTTATTATGATTCTTAAGACCAGAGTCATTAAAGTGAATAGATGTTGATCGGGTACTCCTTAAACGGCACATACTGTACCTGCATTCCAGGTTCTTGACCTCTGCTATATCACAGTCCTGCACCACCACCTTGTGGCCTGAAGTTAATAGCGTTAAACGTGCTAGTGTTGTGAATTTGTATTTTACCTGCTCGATGGTGAAGTTTTTATCAGGTCCAGTCATGTACGGGATGAGAAAAGGCTCCATGGGTTTCACTGAGCTGAAGAATCCATAAATACACAGCAGAATGGTGGGGAAATACCAGCTTGCTCTCCATCTTCTCAAGAAATCCATGTTATGTACAGGTTGTCAGGTTGTTCTTTTATTCATGCACTTTGGTAATAATTCATTCCTCTTCGGGTGTACACACAAGACGTCTTTACCTGTTCAGGTGTGTTTAGTAATGGCAATGGTTGGCGAGTACCTGTTGCGAGTGTATGGGCAGGCATGCTATGCAACCTGTCAATGAGCAACCAGTTCAAAGGTCTGCACACGTTCTCAGCACCAACACAATTCATCTAAATCAGAATAACTGGTCAAATTAAATCCATGGCTCAGTGGGTAGCAGTGTTACCTCACAGCAAAAAGGTGCTGGGTTCAATGCCCAGATAGGGTGGTCTGGGTACTTTCTGTATGGAGTTTCTCCCCAAGTATGCGTGGGTTTCCTCCTGGTTCTCTGGTTTTCTCTCACAGTCCACAGACATGCATGTTAGGTTGCTAAAGGTGCCCCTAGTGTATGACTCTGTGTGCCCTATGATGTATTGGCACCCTAGCTTGGATTGTTCCTGCCTTAAGCCCTGTGCTTTCAGTTAGGTTAGGATTAAGTAGATAAGAAAGAGATCTTTTTTCTCTTCACCGTGGTTATATTCCATAAGCAGTTCCTGAAAGTCTGGGGTTTGCAACGTGAAGGTCAGGTGGTGCATTAACTGAACCCTACAATGTCCTGGCACACTGTGCAGTGTGTACTTATGACTGCACCCAGTGAAATTCAGGTTAAGCTCCAGACCCTTCTCACAAATCTGACCAGGATAAGGGGGTGGTACAACAGGATGATTTGCCTTTGCTTTTTCCATTTAATAATACACACTTAGGTTTGATTTGGGGGCATCCCAGTATAGGAATACAGCCAATCCACCAGGCAATGGGAAACAAAACATTGCTATTATCTGGCTATGCTATAGTATAATTAAGTAGTATGTAAAGTTCAGTCAGTGGAACCCCACTGTGATGCACATGAGCTTTTGTAACCAACCACCAGAAAAACTAAATATCCGCACATAATTCACATACCATGTGTAGAAATCATCAAGAACATCCCTGTTTTAAAGTTTCTATGTGTTATTTATAGTTACATTTTTATGCCTGAATTCTTGGTTCGAGTCACAGCATAGTCACAGCCTCTACAGAAAACACAGGGTCAGGAAAAGTACTCTGACTGGGGAGCCATTCAGAAGGGCTGCAAAGCGGTTGCTGTTGCAGCACTGCCTTCAATGTAACATCTTTCCTGCCTACATCCGTGAATTTTTAATAAAGACAATGCAAAACCACATGCTGCACACATTACAAAGGCATGGTTGCAGAAGAAGAGGGTACAGGTACCGGACTGGCTTTCCTACAGTCCTGACAGAACCAACACTCTACTGTTCAAGAAGAATGGGACAAACTAACACGTGAGACACCTGTGTGGAATGAAACATAATTCAAAGTAAATGTAAGAAACACTAATGTTTGTTTTATATGCAGTTTCCATACTTTCTGATTTGTGGTTGGTTTATAAATTAACTTAGTTGAACAGTTTTATCAAGTGATTAGTCGAGCCAGACAATCACTGAATAACTGATAATCACTTTATATATACTTTATCATCTGTTTGTTGACACAAGCCACTTCTGAGTCAGCAATTGCTCATTTTTAGGGTTGGAAATTAGTTGTAATGCTTTCTCTGCAGTCTCTGGGCTGTGGGCGAAAACTGGCATAGTAGTTTAACATTTGGCTTGCTCATTAGGGACAATAAAATCAAATTTGTGCCAATTGTTCCTGCATCAATGAAAAGCTGCTTTGTGACAATGTCTATTGTAAAAAGCGCTATACGAATAAAATTGAATTGAATTAAAATGTAGCGTTTAAATTATTTCAGTATTAATTGCTCACAAATATTAGGGGATATTTCAAAATGATTTTTTGTTAGCAGTTGTTAATAATAATAATAATAACAACAATAATAATAATAATATTTTTACAAATTAAAAATAGTTACAGTACTCAATAATATAATTATATGATATTATTGAGTACTGTAACTATTTTTAATTAAAAAAATATTATTATTATTATTATTATTGTTAATAATAATAATAATAATAATAATAATATTTTTAGAAATTAAAAATAGTTACAGTACTCAATAATATCATATAATTATAATAGTTTATTTTACAAATCCAGGGTGTTTAAGGTTGTAGAAAAACAGCCTGCTGACTTTTATTTTGAGTTCAGATTCACTGCCATTAGCAATGAGTAATGAGGCCGACTTCACGAGCGTCATGTGAAAGTCACGTGACTCCAGCAAGGGCTGAGTGTAAGTGTATTGTATTTTTTTTTATTGCATTTCAGGTTAGAATGTTAAACAAATTAAAAATTAAAATAACGGTTTAGAGTATCCATTACACGCCAATTTATGTATGACATTTAGCGGTGCTGCTCGGGTTTTAAACATTAACTTAATGTACATTTATACAGTACAAAACTGGTTAAATGCATTTTGTATCTGCATATTCATGTTTGACATTTTAAAATAAGGTTTAAAATGTTTAATGCATTAGTCCTTTAACAAGAACAGTTATCATACAGAAAATATGAGGAAGTCCAAACAGACCAGTAAAATGACTAAATTTTAAACGCACTCCATGGACAAAAGTATTGGGACGCCTACAGGGACTTTTATAAACTCACATTCTAAATCCGTAAACATTCATATTAGGTTATCCCGCCTTTTCAGCTTTAACAGCGTCTCGGATGGCTTTCTACGTGCTTTTGGGCTGTGTAAAGGAATAAGGAATTATGAAGCTTAGGCTGACCCCTGATGATAATAATAGTATTATCCCTCTCCTGCCATTCACCAAACTCAGACTCGGAGATGACTACCAAGTTCTAATTTTCTTTCCTCTAGCAAACAGTAAAATTCCACACATTCAACTGATGCTGTTTAAAAACGTTTTATAACATTCAGAGCTTCCACACTAAGTAGCATCAGTATCGTAAAGAAACACGCGAGTACATGTTTATAGCCATGTTTATAGCTCCATACACACTTGAACTGAAGATCAGGGTCATAACCAGTTCTGAACATGAATCGGTTACGAGAAAAATCACCCAGCAGTCCAGTGCTTTAACCACTGACACACTACAGTCTTCTACTGTGACTTAATATGCTTTTTATATTCTAATAAGGCTAAAGTATCATTACTAAAATGACATAAATATCTACCTGTAGATAGAATTTACAGAAAGATCATGAGACCCTTCCGTTTTTATTACTTGTGCTGAAAAAGCTGACATGGCAACCCAAGGCGTTTGAACAACCAGACAGTATTCACTACTCCAGCTTGCATTGAAGCCTGACAGACAGACCGACAGTTTAAGGAGTAGTAGCTGGTATGTTGCAACACAATAGCAGTAAGGATGACCTGAAGATGCTGGTGGCTAAAACACAAGTTAAAAATTCGGTCATCAGTTATTTGGAACTGGTGACTTAAGCAAAGCTGTTTCTCATAGTCATGCGTTTGTCATATTAATAAGCTGTAGATCAGAGTTACACTGTGTGTGTGTGTGTGTGTGTGTGTGTGTGTGTGTGTAGCGTCATGTCGGATAGGCAGTCACAGATCGTGGTGGAAGGTGAGGCATCAGAGTCGGACTCGGATCAGGACGTCTACCTGCCCTCTGGACTGACGGTTCCAGGAGAGGCATCAGAGACAGACAGCGAGACTGAGGAGCCCAAACCCGTCGCGTTCCACCTTCAGCTACCGCCGCTTACCGTCCACCATCACCCCACGTCTCCCACTGATCAAAGACCAGCCACGCCCGCTCAGGGCGCCCATCTTAACTCACTGCTGCAGCAGAAGCTTCAGGAGAGTAACGCTCGACTGCGTGCAGAGGTGGAGCAGAGCGTGAGGCAGGTGTACCAGAACGCGACGCGAGACATCAAAGCCGCCACGGCTAGCCTGAGCCACTCGCAGGGCGTCATCATCGCCACCTCCCACGCCGTCCGGGTCGCCATGGACGACCTCAGAGCTGTGTGCGACAAGATTGACATCATTACAGGCTGTCGCTTACTGCCCGACATCACCATGGCGACCGGCACATCACCCACAATGCCCTGCTCTGCACCTCAGTAAACCGGTGTATACAGTAATACAGACAATAAAAAAGTGAAAAGCTTGTTACTATTTAAGTTAATCTAAATAATTATTTGTTTTATTTAGTCCATTTTCGTGGCATTTGGTAGCATTACAGGACCGAAGACCATACAGGAAAAAATAAAAACAGCAAACTGCATCTACAGGACTTAATATGAGATGTAGTTATTTCTACAGCAAAATAAAAAACCTTGGCTGAATCTGAGCTGAAACGTGAAAGCAGAAGCTTTTTTGTTTGGGTTTTGACTGGCACTTAATTAATATTGCTAGCTTACATTAGAGGACGTGAATAGAGAGGCAGGAATTTCAGCTCCCTGCTCAATTCGTTCTGGAATCACTCTGCTCCCACTGTGCACTCCAGCTTTCTATTTTAGTGAGCAGTCTATATACATGTACCATGTAATTACAATATAGGCCGGCATCACTACACTGGAGCAGTATGGGAGTGATCTTCTGATCCACTACTGCTCCAGGGTTCTGTAACTGCACCACCGAACCTCACTGTGCAACCCCAGCCTGTGTTGCAACTGTTGCTTTAAGCTGCTGGGTCTTACCTCAGAGCCACAGGTGCTCACCATTGCAAAATCAATAGAACTCAATTAACACTGTCCTTGGCTCCTCTCGGCTCACCCAACACATTTCCACTACAACACACACTACGTACCTTCCTTATTCTCGGTTTCCTCATTTCTGTTTGGAGTTTAAATGGTATTTGTTGAACATCTGAAAATCAGGTGGGACTGGGTTTCCCCTGAATTTTCCTTGCTGCGCAAAAACGACTAATAAATCCGTCCTTAAGAGTTTGGGTTGATTAGGCTACACTCTATAACAAATTACTATTACTAATAAAAATAACAATCCATGCCACAGCAAAGAACAACATAACAACTGCTTATCAGTAGCTGACTGCCTGGTAGTCCAGTGCTTAAACCACTGACACACTACAGTCTTCTACTTTGACTTAAAATGCTTTTTTATATTCTAATAAGGCTAAAGTAGCATGACTAAAATGACAAATATCTACCTGTTATGGATTAACAGAAAGATCATGAGACCCCTCAATTTTATTACTTGTGCTGAAAAGGCTGACATGGCAACCCAATGCGTTTTAACAACCAGTATTCGCAGTATTCGCTACTCCAGCTTGCATTGAAGCCTGACAGACAGACAGACAATTTATGGAGTAGTAACTGGTATGTTGCACCACACAATACATACCTTCCTTATTCTCGGTTTCCTCATTTCTGTTTGGAGTTTAAATGGTATTTGTTAAACATCTGAAAATCAGGTGGGACTGGGTTTCCCCTGAATTTTCCTTGCTGCGCAAAAACATCTAGCAAATCTGTCCTTAAGAGTTTGGGTTGATTAGGCTACACTTTATTACAAATTACTCTAAAAATAACAATCCATGCCACAGCAAAGAACAACAGAAGCCATACTCATAACAACTGCTGATCAGTAGCTCAAAATCATCTCAGGATACAGGGTAAGTTCCCATTGTAACAAAAGTCCTGTGCTTGGACATGGTCCTACTATCAGGTTGTTATATTGTAAGTGATTTAAACGTAGTGTAGTCATATATGGGAATGAAAATTATTCCAGAAATGCTACATCACCAAAACAGTGGACGTTTAAAACAAAGGAACAATTACTAAACCTGCAGGAAAACGTGGGCTTGTAAGGGAAAAACATGTGGGTTATAAAGTCTGGCACGTTGCAAGAGGAGATGTTATTAATAGAATAATTAAATCTAAGCGGTATTTTTAAGGAAGCTAATGGAGATTTTGAAGAACAAACATAATAATGTATGATTGTAGTTCTCATCTTACTGTAATGCTGCTGTCTGGCATTGCCCAATGGAGGACAGCTTTTCCCTTTTTGAATTTCAGTTCCCTTAATGCTAAAGAAATCAAATAAATTATTGTAATTTTCTATTATTTGTTTCTTTAAAGCAGCTCTGTGTCTGTGACTGAAAGGCGTTACAAATAAATAAAAAAAACACTGGGTAGTTTTCCATCTACAGATTTGTTTGCAGTTTTGTCTCTTTTACTCAAATTGAAATGAAATTAAACACCGAGTTATGTAAATAACCGCAGAATATAGACAAAAATCTGTATACCAAAACATGGGTGTTAGCATGTTAGCAAGTTATCCATCAAAGTTGGCAAACTGTTCCTTTATGGACTTTTTTTTTAAGAGAGGTGAACCGACTAATTAGTTGAATCATTTTAAAATGCCATACCAAGAGCCACTGGGTATTTTTTTACTTCTCTTTTTATATTGCAATTTTATGCTAGTGTGCTTTATATGATGAACTATGTATTATGAAGCTGTTAAGAGTGAGTGTGGTTCCATTACTTCAGCGTGTTGCTTGATTATTCAACAGTTTAAAACACCTCAATAGTGTATTTACTCAGCGGATGAATACTCACCAAAAACAAGAAGTAAGACTACTGTAGTGTTGGCTGTCTGAGTCGCTACTTGCAGAAACGACGAGTTTTTATCTGCGGTTTTGTGTTTGCTGTCTGTCAAAGTTTCATTATAGACTGAATTCATTCAAGCCCTACGATGAAACCTAAACGTTCTGCGAGTTCTACGGCTAAAATAGTGTCTAAATACTTCACTAAATATAGTGTCCCTACTTCGCAGATTTTTGTTTACCGTAGGTGGTCCTGGAACGTAACCCCCCCCCCCCCCATAAACCAGGAAACACCGAATACATTTAGAGAGTCTGTATTTGCCACCGTCACCCCAGACTTGCTAAGTTAGGGTTTTATTTTTGTAAAGCTGCTTTTAAACAATGCTCCATTTGACTTTGACTTCATTCGTTTATAATTATTATTATTATTTTTATTACTGTGTATCGGACAAAATAATTGCCGATAATTTTTTACATTATTTTATTAATGTGTTATCATTCACTTAGTTTGACTATTAATGCAAACTTAATTATACCAATTAACATAGGCCACCCAAGGAAGTTGGGTCACTTTTTGAGTAAGGTTTCTTCCTTTCCTGAGTTTCTCCTTGCCACTGTTGCCCTATGCAATTTGGGATTGGCCTTTTAGGATAATATAATGCTGTAAAGCTGCTTTGAGACAATGCTGCAAAGTCTGACTTGACTTAACTTGACTCTATTTTTAAAAGGGGCATGGGGTATCTTCCAACTTGTACTGTACAAGTACCCTAAACTTCTCAGGCAGTAGGTTCAACGTTTTAGCAATTAGGCTTGTAAAATGCAGTCTTGTGGCCAAAACATTGGATTTTCAGTTCTATAAATGCAGACCTGACCTGTGCCTGTAATCAGTGTGTTTTTAGGACAGCATAATGGCTAACCATAGCACGTGATAAGGGTGGCATATGTCACTCGATTTGTGGGACTTTATTTCAAGTTAAAAGAAAACTTAACAAAAAAAAAATCTCCCTGTCCCACGTGGACCACATTATCGACCTGATAGTAAACAGTAACGATAAATTGCGCTTCCTGCTACTTTAGCAACGTTTGTTCTGCCAGAGATAAATGACGCTGTACCGCGTGACTCCGGACCAATTAGGTTACAGCAATACCTCCTCGGCCAATCACCTTAAAGGATGGTGAAAGTATGAAGTATAAAAGTACTGTATGGTCGCGTAAATCGGCGCTTCTTCTCTTTTATTAACCAGCTGACAGATGTCTCCGCTCAAGTCCTTCCTCCTGCTCGCCGGTCTCGCGCTCTCGGTGATTTTAAGCACGAGCTCTCCGGTGTGTGATGTTCCAGTGCAGCGCTGGTGTGAGTCCGAGCAAACGGCACGCAGATGTAGGGTAAGAAGAAAAGTGTACACACACACACACACACACACATATTACTGTATGTACTGTACAGTAGCTTATCTCCTTCTTCGTCAGTGCACACAGGATGCTGACTGTTTTCACTCCAGTGGTGACACTGAGCTCCAGCAGCACTGCTCTCCATGCATACCAGCACAGCTGTCCCTCTTTCCTCGTTGAGGGCCCTTAGACAGCTTTGCACACACTATAAAATGTAACCAGTTAATTATGCTTTTGTATAATTCTCAAAAGAATGGGCTGGTGTTTTAAAATTGCTCCAGTATGAACTGTGTGTTGGAAGCGCAGCTGTAATGTTGTGTCTGTCATGGATATACTAGCCACCGATGTTAAAAATCACTGACGTTATTCTCAAAAACCAAAAAAACTCCTGATTTTCTTTTAAACTAGAACGACAACCATAAATGCTAATTAAAAAAAACAACTTAAAAAAAAATCAAACCTAAGGATAAGAGATGCACAAACATTTCCTTTTTAAGACTCGTTCATTCATTCTCTTAATCAGGAGATTCAAAAAAAAAAGAGTGATCACAGTCTCGCTTAATCAGATCCAAATGATAGGGATCCGTTTAACGAAGCCTAATGCCAGACACAGTGGCCCTCTCTGAGATCTGCATCCTGTTCAAAGTCAGTTTCTCACCTGGCACAGATGGCGTGCAGGAACAGGCCCATGCAGGACTACAAGAGAATCTTGGTAACAGCTTTCATTTAAATGATGACACACCCAGTTTCATAAATGCAAAACCAAAGAGAGCTTGTGTTAGAAAATCCCTTATCCGAGGAAGTAATATGACACGGTGCCGTTTCTGCATTTTGTTCTGTTAAACCGCTTATCTGTTGAGCAGGGTTTCAGTGCAGCTGAAGACTTGTGTCTTATTGTAAGTCATATTAATAGGAGCATAAAGATGCCGGCATAAATTTGGCACCTCAATCAACAATCATGTTCTGGCACGGCCATTTTACTGCCGAGATTTTACTGGGGGCATGTCGCCCAGCAAAGTGGGTCTGATAACGCCCCTGGGAAAAAGCAAAGGCACAGAATGCAGCCATGAAACTAGAGGTGTTATGAGCACATTAAAGACATGTGAAATGTTTTAAGGGTGTGGCCGGAGCTTTGATTCTCCCACTGCTCTGATGAAACTGGATGAGACCGTGTATGGGTCATTTACAGGTTTCTGTTCTGGCACTTTAAATTAAACATATTTTTCTGTGATCAAGATTTTTTCCCACGAAGATCTCCTTATGTGATGAACAGCCAAAATCCTCTGGTTCAGTGCATTTTAAAAGCTTCAGGAATTCAGAAGTTAATTTTGGGAAGTTCCCTAAAACATATGAGGAAGCACAAACCAGACACGGTGATTGACTTGATTTTCATTCTATCCTTTCCTCCTTACTACGAATATGAAGCGATACCCACTCTGTTTGAGGAGGTTCAGAAAGGCCCGCTTTCTTTCATTCTTCACCTACCAAAAACAAAGTTTTTATTTAGTTCTTAAGATGTATTTATAGATGATATATCTAATTGTTATACAGCAGTGACTGAAATTCGGGGCATGAATATTTTTGTGAAACTTTATGTTCCTGGTTGCAGTCACAAGTTAGGAGTCATTGCATTACAATCATGAGCCAGTGACTCAGCAGCTCACACCAAACACAGACACTTCATCACACACACACACACACACAACGATATCAGTCCCTTAATTACATACAGCTTCTTTCAAAACGCTAATGTTTGACAGAAATCATTTGAAGATTGAGGGCAGGTCATGTGATTTGGAACTGCTTACACAGATACTGCCCAATTGCTTGTTTAGTGCTCTGCAGAAATCCGTACACTCAGCTAAACCTGAGCATCTGATGCAACGAGCTGTAATTATGTTACAGATAATGTAGTTAACTTTAAACATTTTAACTACGCGCTCAGCACACTGCACATGCAGGCATTTCTCAAATCGGACTTAATAATTGGACCAGAAGGTCCAGGGTTCAAATCCTACCCCTGCCAAGCTGCCACTGTTGGTTCCATGAGCAAGACCCTGAACTCACGCTTGCTTAGATTGTAAGACTGTATCAGTTCTAAGTCACTCTGGATAAGGGCGTCTGCTAAATGAGAATTGAATCATTGAAACCCTTCGAGGTTCATGTTTGTGTAAATCTGGCTCTGTCTGTCCCATGCATCACCTGCCACTGTTAAAAAGTGACTAACACACAACACAATTAGGAGCCCATTTTGTTCATATAATCCAGTTGGGTCCATATAATAAAGTCTTATTCAGACGATAACGCTTTGAACAGCATTGCCATGCGCTTGACCTTGGAGATGTTTAATAACCAAAACATGCTTGTGAACCCATACCAAAAACAAGTTCAGTGTCCACAATCAGTCTGTAGGTGTGGCTAACCTCTCACATCTAAAACCTGTTGGGTAAGCTAGTCTTGTGCCTCATGACTAGTTTCCTGAAGCACTTTATGATGATTGGATTGTGCGATATGGACAGTATTTATTGAGGCAGGACACAGCTTACTTCTCGTTTAGACCCTTCTCATGGGCATATTATTTTTAGATAATTTAATTAATGTTTTATTATTTAACCCCACTTTTTCCTGCTCAGTTGCAGGGGCACCATCTCTGAAAATGCAGCAAACGTACATTGTTTTGCCGTGCAATGTCTTGTATTGACTGTAAAATTGCTAATCGTGCAATGAACCGTGAGCAGAGTGAATAGTAATAGCATTGTGTGTGTGTTTGCGTGCAGGTGCTGGATCAGTGTGCGCAGGCTAACTCCAGCAGGTGGCGCACAGATGACAAGGTTACTGTAGGTCTGTATTACGAGTCTTTGTGTCCCGGCTGTCGGGAATTTCTGAGTATGCAGCTCATGCCAACCTTCATCATGCTGGGTGACATCATGAACGCGGAGCTCGTCCCCTACGGCAACGCACAGGTACACGCATACCTGCCAACCAATCAGAATTTAGCATGCATAGTGCGTGGTGCCACTAAACCTGGGTGAATGTGCATCACAGGAGAGGAAGGTGGGAGAGAAGTACGAGTTCATGTGTCAGCACGGAGAGAACGAGTGCCTGGGCAACATGATTGAGGTGTGAGACACACACACACACACACACACACACACACAGACTCTGGTGTATTAAACCGTAGCCACAAATCTAGTTAACGTTCTACCTAAAAAAGGAGTGAAGTTAAAAATGAGTGAACAATCTGCTTACGAAGACAAAACACAGACACCACCATCGTTGCAGTCTACATCACTAGATGTAATTGCTGCCATGGCTTAGCACTGAAAAGATGGCTGTTTGCTCAAAAGACAAAAATCAGAAATCAGTTGTCGTTAAAGAAACTCAACAACTGACTTTTCACCACCTGCTAACAAAGCACTGTAGATTCTAAACACTGACATAACTTTTGGAGAGAGCAGTTCACGGCAGGCTTAAACCAGCCAAGGAACCAGCACAGAAACATGGACCCATTGTGCAGAGTGGCATATGACAAAAAGAGAGAACAAGACCTAATAAATGCTGCCATCAGTTATATCGTGAAAGACATGATGTCAGTTCAGGGGGTAGAGAGACTTTGGTTCAAAATTTAAATACTTTAAAAGTCAAGATGTACACAGTCTTAATATCGTCTAATTATTATTATTATTGGTCAAATCCCAGAAAATATTGAGAATTTTTCAGCATTGTACACTTGTGCCTGAGAGTTCAGGAACTCGTAATACCCCCCGTTTCACTGGGGCGCTAATATGAGGTGGCACAGACATCAGATTCCATTAATTATTCATCAACCTGACTAAGCTAATAATTTAATAATAATTCTGATGGTAATTCTGTATTGACCTTCAGAAATCAGGCTATGAAAAGATGTTCTCTTGAAAATGCTGCAATATTTAAAAAGAGGTAGTGAATCAGCCAGGGAAGAGCCTTTTTTTTATCCCACACACATTGAAGAGGAGCGTTGGAGTCCAAAGAAGAATTTTGGCATGACATGCAATGACTCCTAACTTGTGACTGCACCCAGGAACATAAAGTTGTTGATTTTTAAAATTATAAGAAAGTTTTACTGCAAATCAGCAGCTAAACACCATCTAGGTTCCAGCAAATCCTTTCCAAAGGCACGTCAGAAGAAAGACCTTTTCCTTCTTCACTAGCACAAATGTAAGAGACAATTGTTTAAAGCCCAAGCCTCACCCGCTACTGACCTTACTGATTGGTTTGTTTCACTTCTCATATTTTCTCGGACTGTATGTAGCTGTGCTTGTGTTGTGTACTGAGCCGTTCTTGTTTTTGTGTGTTCAGGCGTGCATGCTGAGTAAAATGGGTGATGCAGCGTATGCTGTGATTTACTGTATGGAAGCATCTGCGGATGTGCTGAAGGCGGCCGAACCTGTGAGCGTTAATGATTTTTCATCTTATAACCAATGTGATCCCAAAATAGTGTCAATCAGCCCAGTCTTACAATCTGACAGTCTTGTTTGACCCTTAAAACCCTAAAATAAGCTCAGTCCAACTCGGACAATGATAAACCTGAATAGAAAAGGTTAAAAAAACACCCAAATATCACAAAATATCACAGTTCAGTATAGTGCGCTTGGATGAGGTAGAAAAATCGCAAAGTGTATCGTTAAAGCCAAAATGAGCAAAAGCTGATGGAAAAGGGTTTTCCGAATAAACAATGACCATGTTCCACCTGTTTAGACCAAAAACAAATGTACATAGATTTAATATTCAATCTGGATGAAGTGTTAAAACGATTAATGTACCCGATTACATGAAGAGGAGAAATGAAGAGGTGGGATGTTTTAAAAGCAGACGTGTCAGCACACATTTCAGCACTTATTAGCTGGGCCACTGTTCGTCTTGCCCAACGGTAGAAAACATAAAATGATGGAAAATAGCTGTAAATGCCTGCTTGTTTCGATGCCACCCCTAATCATGTTGGCCTACGTCATCAAAAGTTTCTTCGCACAGCTCTAGTGGATGGAAACACGACTTCAATCGCATTTGTGAACCATTTGTATGGAAACCTGCCTATTTTAACCAGGATAACCCACTTTAAATAAGTAGAGATTTATTGAATCTAAACATAAACACCTAAATTCATTAATTGTCTGTCCGACTTGTTCATGTTTGTTTGAATTCTTCCCCAACATCAGTGAAAATCCGAGTAGGATAAATCAGAGCTGAAGACAGAAAGACTACGCTTACCATAATGCACCTTTCAGCAGTTTGCTCTGTTTGTTTTTATCCTCAGTGTACCACATTGTTCAGCCCAGACACATCTTACAACGACATCATGACGTGTGTGAAGGGCGATGAGGGAAATCAACTGATGCACCAAAACGCCCAGAAGACAGAAGCCTTACAGCCACCGCATGAATACGTGCCATGGGTCACCATTAATGGGGTGAGAAAGAAATGACTGAGGATTCTTATAGCATAAAAGATTGAAAATGATTAGATGATGCTCAATATGTCTTTATTCTCAGTTATAAATAATAACAGTTTATTCTATGATAATAAGAGGTTAACTTTTACAGCCTGCCCAGTAAGGGTAAGATACCTTGGTGTTTTATTTGGTATATTTTTTGTTCCGTTTTATAAATCTATATGTAGTTATTTGGTAAGAAAAAAGGGATAGAGAAAGAAATCTGACTTTGCCATTGTATGCTCACTGGTGGACAATTCCTTAAATTTACATTAAATTTAACGTTTATCCGATCAACGGCGGTTCGCTTTAACGGCCGAGGTCTTACTAAATATAATAGAATATAAATGTCTCGATTAAGCATCTGTCTGTAGAAAACTAGTAAAACCTGACACCTGCTGACAGAAAAGAGAATTGCAGTCTTGAAACGTGGTTTTGGTTTCTTTTCGCGTTTCCATTTCTATAAAAGATTTAAAGATAAGAAATGCTGATGTTTGTGCCTACCTGTAATTAAAAATCAGTATGGAGAGAAAGTGGATATATTTATGTAATTCTTGTATGTTTGTAATGATCCATGTACAGTAATAACATTAATAAGTGGTATTCCATACACGTTACGTGAAATCAGTCTGAAATTTCTATTTTTGTTTTTTTGTTTGTTTTGCAGAAGCACACTGATGAACTACAGCAGCAAGCCATGACAGGGCTGTTCAACCTCGTCTGCAGTCTGTACAAGGTACTTTGGTTTACCCATTAGATCAGTAACCAGCGGTTTCACAACCTAATGAGGAAATAAGCACAGTCTGATCTGTGGCTAGAATGTACAGGCTAGACTAATTTATGTACACCACCAAGAAAATCTGTCAGGAGTTATTATTACTGGTTATTTAGAATTATTTAAAATGTCAAATGCTGGTTTCTGATTGCGTACTAGAACATACTCATGCTCGTTAGGTTCAACGTAGGTTTATTTCCTGGTAAAATAAGTATTGTGACGCATGCTCAGTTATCTAGGTAAATCCCAGAAGGCTGAATTCATGTTCGACACTCATCTAAGTGACTTGTTCAGTCTCTGCTAGATGGAAATTTCCATAATCTACATATATATACAGCACATTTGCATCCTGACCGCTACCAGCACGTAACATACGGATCAGGCCTCAATTTCCTCTGCAAATGGCCATGGCCACTGGGAATAGATGCAATCACCACATGTGAAACCAACACGTATGGTAACACCACTGGCAACCAGCCCACCCCAGGGATCAGATCAGGATGATGACGTGCACATCCTTGCTAGGGAGGATCAGGGAATATATGGTTTGAACAGGGAATCTACTAAAGGGAAAACCCAGCCTAAACCAAGGAGGGACCTCAGATCACACCTTTACCATCTTACAATGTTATGATTGCATCTGTCCTTCAGTCCTATCTGAATGGCAAACGTGGCCATTGTAGCCATGGCAATGCAGATGTAATGCAAACATGCTGTGTATTAGATTGGGGAAGTTTCAATCTAACTGAGACTTAAGAAGGCACTTCAAGTCAGTGTGGTTTGTGACCACCAGCAGCCAAGAATCCACTTTTTTTTCGGAAGGGAAACTGGGTGAACAAATATTTGAAGAGTTATAAGAGGCCATCTAATGTTGGCCTGAAACTTTTGAATAGTTACAGGGTTTGGCTGCTTGTGTATGCAGAGTACAAGTATTCACTGTCTTTGCCGGTGTCCCCTGAAATCTGGAATAGGCTTCAGGGGCCTTGACCATGATTTAAAAAAATAGTAAATAATAACCAGAGCAAAGCAGAAGAACTTTGGTATCTTCACAAAAAATATATATATTTTCCTCCCCTTTGTTGATCATAATGTTTGTAAATTGTTCCCTAAAAATGTAACACAATACATAAACTGCTTATTTGAATGTGGCTTTCCATGTGTTTAGGTGTATCAGTTTACTGAGGGTGACTTTAATTAGGTTTTTGACTTGTTAAAAGTTCTGATATTTATTGTTACTTCAGATGTACCATCATCCATTATCTGTTTCTGTCTGTCTGTCTGTCTGTCTTAGGGTAAGAAGCCGTCAGCGTGCATTCCAGGTCAGAAGCAGGAAACGAAGAATTACTGCTGAAGTTTAATTATTATTCCCACTGCATCTCTGTAATCATCGAATTGGCAAATCTTAGTAAATCAGGTGCTTTTTTTAAAAATGTTTAACAGTGGCTGATCATGTTACAGTCAAACACTAGAGCTTTCCGCACTATTTTAATAAAACAATAAAACCATATTTGCGTCTCCAGTGTTGTGCTAATACTCAGTTATTATTCTTGCCTGAAGTGTATAAATGCATTAGTGATTTTATCCAGATTTGTGATGTGATATTTTTTTTTCTAACCACATCCTCTTCAGATTTTGCAAAAAGTCCTACAACACAACATTTAAGCAACTGAGTAACCACATATAAACACTTCCTCTTTCTATTTTTAATAGCTGTGCATTTGTTGGCATGACTGTGGGTGAAGTGTGCTTTGTGTAACACTACCAGCAAATCCCACTCTTATTTTCCAGTGACTAATGTGAGAAAACAGCCAACCTGTTTCAGGAGAACATGGGGGTGTTTCACATTTGCATAACATGAAGTGAATGTGATGATAACATACTGTATAATAGGGTTAATTGTGACGGTCATACCCCCGAATATTTGTGAGCAGTGTACATGTAAGTGGTTAAAATATTAGAGCAAAAGGAGAAGTTTAATGGGGAAAACTGTATAATGGAATGTAGGTCCTAGTACGTCGTTGGGCCGCCTCTAGCCTGGATACGAGATGAGACATGGTTGAGCATGGCAGGCAAACAGGTTCTGTATGCTATCTTCTGGCACATTTGCCCACGTGTTGTAGCTGGACACTCGTAGTTTGCCAGAATTGGCAACCCATTTCTTCCCATAAATGGCGTTAAATCTGGCAACAAGGTAGTCCAAGGAGGTGTTGTGCTCTGTCTGAGCTGATGAAACTTGATGATGCTGTTCTTGGCTGTGAATTATCCTGCTGAAGAATGCCAGTTGGAACCCCTGCCATTAGGAACAACAGGTCAATGGCAATTAATAGTAATCAATTAACCTAGCATGCATGTCTTTGGACTGTGGTAGGAAACTGGAGTAAACCCATGCAGACACCACACAGAATGGACCCAGAATCCATCCTGGGATTACACCCAGACCACAGCACGGCCCCACCAAGAGGTACACTACCCAAAAGTGGATTCTGAAAGCCTTGTATAAGGCAGCAGGGAAAGCAATTTATGTCCTGTTGTAGAAAGTCATTTTTGAGTGCTTTATTTATGAATAATCATGAATTTTGTTTTGATAAGGATGAAGCCATTTAGTGTATTATTCATAATACCTTTGACGCACACATCTAAAAGATCATCTTGTGTACTGTTCTACATAGACTTTGTCATATTTGTCATGACAATAAAGCACCTTAATGGCTTTTGGGGGTGGGATGAGTAGTTGCATGTGCGCATGTGCAGGACTTTACAGGATTAACGAAGCGGCGCTGGACCGATCACACAAAGGAGAGACACTGCTTATAAAAAGTAAGACGAATCTAATTCTTAAAGAAATTAGTTCTCATTGTGGTGTGTCGGAGCCTTAACAACAAACCAAATGTTGATCTGCTTTGATTCATTTACTGAAGCTGTCAGACGATGTTTCACATAAATGGCAAAAAAGCAGGTCAATCAGCTGAGTAAATTTGTTGTATTTAATTATGAAGCTGTTATTTATCTAAACGTAGAAAGAAGTGAATGCGTTACTGCCACTTTGTGTGTTTCTGGAATAACCTAAATCTGACTGAGCTCATTAAGCACTGGGTTAAACTCCTTTAAAGCCACTGCATTAGGACAGGAGGACAGGAGGACAGGAGGATCTAGTGTGCATCATTATTGTAAATGACAACTGTAATACCTGGTACTTTAAGTTGTTTGTATGTTTAGCTGTTTTAATTCATAGTTCATTTATCAGCATCAGTGGCTATATTCATTCCAGACACAATGTCATATCAATAAATTAGTCATTAGGCCCATTTAGAGTGACCAATCAACCTAATGCATATCTTTGGAATGTGGGATAAGAGAACCAGGCCTAGACAGAGAAGGTACATGCTGGGACTGTAGAAAAGTGAACTGCCCTGCAGGTTGAGTCACCAGTGCCACTATCTCATGTTACAGCACAAACCCTGAGTGTATTATAGCTATTATATCACAGCTCCATTATCACAGTTTTATTATACTTAAAATTACAATAAGGACAGAATAAACGATTTATTTATCAGCATACTGTAACATAAAATGGTTCCATTCTATCAGGGCCCCTGCAGGAAAACCAATATCAGACTATGGTCTTCAGTCATTATAGTCCAGGAACAGAATTTCCCAATAACTGCTTACTATACAGACAATAAACACACAGAATAAGGATTGCTACTGTATTGAAAATAGATTATTTACATTCAGCAAATTAAATGCATACAACAAATGTTTTAGAAACTTAATTGCTTGAAACTAAACTAATGTTTGAAGTTGTTATTGAGTAAAACTAGACTAAAACTATCAATATTGAATTTTAAATATGATATTTACATTTAAATATCAACAATCAATAAGCCCAAGACTAAAAAGAAATCAAAATCAGTTGCCAAAATGAACACTTCCCTTTATTTTGAGATGTTTCTGTTAATTCCCCCAGATGGCCTCAGCAAACGAGGCTCATCATGGACAGCGAGACTCGGTGGAGCAGAGCTTCGATTACATGTTTAAAATCCTGATCATTGGAAACAGCAGTGTGGGAAAGACCAGCTTTCTTTTCCGCTACGCTGACGACGCATTTACGCCAACGTTCGTCAGCACCGTGGGCATCGACTTCAAAGTCAAAACCATCTACAGGAACGACAAGAGGATCAAACTGCAGATCTGGGTATGATCTGAACATGCATTGTGTCCTCACCTCACCCTGTACTGCTGGAATAAACAACATCACTTAACATTAGTCCATTATCATCAGCATGCTGAAAACAGGAGCTCACAGAACAGCTTTATGGAGTTTTGGGGAAATACTGAACGCATGTTGGCCTCAAAACAGCAGAAGGAGATTGTAAGTTAGGGGAAGACATGATTACAAGCCTATAGGATATAGGAATGATGGTGTGGTACAGGAAAATCAGAATTAAGAGCTACTTAGCCACGACCATGGGGAAGGAGCTTACAGCGCTCAGGATGATCAAAGTAGGAGCTTGTATTGGTTAAGGAAGGCAATTCTTTGAGCTTGGAGGGGCTCAGAATTGCAATAATAGAAGACTGTAGAGCTTCAGGAATACAGAGGTAGGAGATGTATAGCTGAAGATGTGAATAGAAGTTTGTGTGGGTCAGTGCAAAGGAGCTGAGAGTTGGGATTAACATGGGATAGAGCTTAAATACTGAGAGTATGTATATGTAGGGCAAGGAAGGAAGGAAATATCATCTTGCATATAAATATATGTGGATGAAGATAGGAAAGAGCTTATAGGAATTGTCTTTTTGGAAGCAGCCAAGAAAAGGCTAAGCCAAGATCAGTGGAAAATAACCTAATGGGGGTGACAAATTCAAGTTTGGAATTATTGGGTCTAGTCATCAACAGTGTGTTATACTGTATAAGGTCATTATCCCATGAAGAAGAACATTTTGAGCTCAATGTGAAGAGTTTATTAGACTGAGAAAGACAGGACTGTTGGGTTGTAGGGTTCTGGAAGACAGTGGGTTGTGGCAAGGCTTCAGAATTTTAGATATAGGGGTTTAAGGGCTCAGAAACAGAGGGAAAAGGTGATGTATGGGATTCTGAGGTTTGGGCTCCAGAACAACAGGAAAAGGAAGTTGCTGGATTCAAGAAAACCAAAATAGGATGTTGTTGGGGTTAAGCATAATGGGAATATGAGGCTGTAAGGGAAACAGGACGTTGTATGGTATCGGGAAGACAGGAATGGAATTAAGTAGGTCTTGGGAAGTGTGGAACATTAAATGTTATATAATAACAATGGCTTTAGGCGTTCATTATAATACAGATATGAGCTTGTAAGGGTTCAGTTAGACAGAAATGGAGACTTGTATGCATATGCCGATGGAAGAAGAAGCTTAAAGCCTCTAAATGACAGTTGTAAGGACAGAATTTGGTAAATAAGTCCACTACAGAGTTCTCATGGTCCTCCAGTGTAGGGAACAGAGCACAGTTTGGGACACAGCACCTATATTTCCACCTACTATAAAAAGAAAGGTGTCACATGCTTATAATCTGTTAATGGGATTACTGAGATATACACAATCGTGTGTGTGTAATGTAGGACACGGCCGGTCAGGAGCGCTACAGAACCATCACCACGGCGTATTACAGAGGAGCGATGGGCTTCATCCTGATGTATGACATCACCAACGAGGACTCATTCAGCGCTGTTCAGGACTGGTAAGGATGTTCAGTTGATGACAGTATTGGAGATTAGGTTAAATGTTAACTTGATCTGGTCTCCATTTAGACATTAACTGTACACCGTTTTTTTTCCTGAGGGTTTTCTGCGGCATTGTGAATGTTTGTTTTAGCAAGTTAGCACACAGGGATTTATTTCAAAAGGTCTTAAAATCAGACGCCAGTTCTGGAATAATAATTGGTCACCTAGAATACCTTGATAACTCTGGATTGCATAGAAGATGAAGAAGAAGCAGAAAGTCACATTATGTGTTGGACGAATATGGTGTGTTTCTTTCTGCAGGAACGTAATCCTATAATCATCTTCCTTCCTCTTTCCCTGGGGAAAAATGTACTGTGAGATTTCATAGTAAAATTGTAAAGTGCTTAAGAGTTTTAATGGAACTTTCACAATTTGACCATAATGGTAACAGTTTTACTATGAAGTTTTGATGGTAATTTGGCCACTTAATGGTTCCACTGTCACATTTCATATATTTTCTCGGTCATCTACTTAAAATGGAATGATAAGATTGTAAACCACAGTGAAATGTTTTATAGAATGTAATACTGACCCAGGAATACGGTATTTTGCATGTCTCATACATGTGCATTGTGTGTGTGTGTGTGTGTGTGTGTGTGTGTGTGTGTGTGTGTGTGCAGGTCCACTCAGATTAAGACGTACTCATGGGAGAATGCTCAGGTGCTATTAGTAGGGAATAAGTGTGACCTGGAGGATGAGAGAATCATTACTACAGACAGAGGAAGAGAACTTGCTCAGCAGCTTGGTTATAAAACACACACACACACACACACACACACACACACACACACACACACACACACACACACACACACTCCTCATGTCCATCACGCTCGCCACAGATGTAATTGACAGCATCTTAACACTACACCTGGACGTAACCCTAACCTGAACCCCAGTAACCTAAAGCAAATGTTTAGGCTTCTGTGTTTTTTTCAAAAGAAAATTAGAGTTTCTTTAAACTGACCTGCATCTGGTGCTTTGCTAGCTAATTAATGGATGGTCCTTAACATACTCAAACATACACATTTCAGTATTGTTTTTGTTACATTTAAAAGCATGCTATGCCAAAAATAAAATGCAATAGTGATATTGAATTAAGTTCACACTACTGGTCTGTCCCAGTTTCTCATGTGGCCCCTTGGGGAAAATGAATTGCCATATTTTGGGGCCACACTTATAGACCTCACTCCACCATATCACTGAAGCACTGACACATTTTAGGGATATTTAAACCCTCATGGATCATCTGTGCCTGCACTTGTTGACCCTCTTACTCCACCAGATCCTGGGGAATCACGTCCCATTTTTAGCTATTGTTGGTACAACTGGCCAAATTTAACTTATGAGCAGTCAGCAATGAGACATATTATCACACATCCATTAAGGCCGGGGGTAACTCTTGCCCTGACCTCTGTCCCTTTGCGTTTTTCAGGTTTTGGGTTTCTGGAGGTGAGTGCGAAGGCAAATGTGAACGTTAAGCAGACCTTTGAGTATTTAGTGGATATAATCTGTGAGAGGATGAAGGAGAATCCAGACGCACCGTCACAAAGCGGAGTCACACAGGGGACGGACCTGAGTCAACAACCACAACGCTCACACACAGACTGTGCATGCTGAACCCAAACTCCCCGTTAGGAAACTTTCACTCTACACAGGACTGGAACTTTTGCTACCATGAATTAGAACTGTGCTGTTCTGCTCTAACATCAGCTCGGTCTAGTATTAATAACAAAAGTTCCTGTTCCAGGACCCCAAATTCATATTTGCCATAGACGTGAATAGTAAGGGCAGTATTTTATTTCCACATCTTTGTCAGGGCCACAGGGGGCTCTGGGGGATAACCCAGTAACTCTCACAGGGAACAAAGTGCCAGTCCATCACACGCTGTTGCAAAACTAAGAGATGATTATCACATCTGGGCTCCTCTCCCTCAGCTTAGTCAACTGGTCATCATAGTGTTGGACATGTGCTTTAGAGCACTGCTAATTGGCAGTGTGAGTTAGTCATTGGTTACACACCACATCAAACAAGGCTAAACATACAAACACAAACCCAAGAAAAACGCCACTCCTTTTAAAAACTGTACTCCAAAATGATTGTTTGTTTTATACATCGCCTGTTAAACTGTTGAACATAAATAGCACTTTATTAAATATTTAGTGATCTATATATTTGTGGTTCTTTGCTTATGTTGGGTTAATTACGTTAATTAGTAGTTTTTCCTTTATATTTATTTTCAACTAAAATGAATGTGAATGAATATGAGTGTGTTAAAAGCTCATCGATTTTGAAGCATAATATTTCATGCTGATTAGGTTAAGTTAATGAAGGATGTTTATGCAATTATGGAAATTATTTAATATTCACGTTAGTAAATACAAGTTCATTGTTCAGTTTCTTTGCCATTATGCTTTATGTTCTTACTTACATGAACTCAGAGCAGGACTGGATGCTGTTCTGGTGGGGGGAGGGGGGTGTACAAGCATGTGATCATATGATAAATGCTAAGAAGAATACAAAACAGTTGTGTAAGTTCAGCTGGATAAACACTGTACTGATACTGTAAAAAAAAGTGTTTATTTAGGTATTGAGATTTTGATGATGACTTATTCCTGTTGAGAATCAAATTAAAGAAACAAGAACAAAATATACCTGGTCATTTATTTATTAAAGAAGCCGATCTCCTATCGTTACTAATCTTCTCATGGCTAGCCTACTAAGTGCAGGTTGCTGGGGAATATCTTTAATTTTCGGACAAGACCAAAATGTAAAAGAAAATGAAAAGGTCTGAAGACTTTCCGGAAACATGGCAGTCTGTATATGCTTTCATTTATTATATTTTCCATTGTAGTTTATTTGATCTCACTATTTCATTTCTTCTCTGACCTCATCTGACCTCTGACAGCAGTCTGGGATCCATTTCTGATGACGTAGAGCTCAGTACGACCACCAACGCTGATTCCAGTCCAAACCACGATTTCACCACCATTGGAGGAGTTCCGGGTTCCTCGTTCACGCCAGATCAGGACATGATGATTGTCAGGTCTGATGATGTGCACTTTCAGGATCAGGGAACGTACAGATGCTCCAGCACTGTCAGCCTTTTACATGGTGCATTTTCACCAACTATGGCACCGCATCTGCATTATAAAATAACTTTATTTCACTTGTCGTTTGCTTTTCTCATGTTGTTGTGTATAATTTAAAAAACGAATCTTTTTTAATCGCTTCATATTCATTTTGAAGTATTCCCTCATTTTTGTGAGCAGTGTTAATGAATATGACTAGACAAGAAAAACTAGAATCATGTTCAGAACACAAGTTCGTATTCATTTTCCGGACACTAACGTAGCTGTACACTAAATTAACATTTGATCTTATTTTATTTAATCAATTCTGTAAATTTAACGCAAGGCATATTTTTCTGTTTGTTTATCCAGGTGAGGGAGGCTCTGGAGCCTAACCGGGAATCCACAGGGTGCAGGCAGAGATGCAACCCGGACACTGCAGCTCTATAGAGAAACATTTATGGACTTATTTTGTTTTTTATCTCATGCTTATTTCTTATATATGATACAGAGAAAATTATGTTACACAGACAGGGCAATATAATTCCAGGGCATGGTTCGGAGTCAGCTCTTTAAGATAGCTCTGGGACAACTTTATTATTATTTATAAGTTAAGTGGCCTTCATTGGCTGCACGTCACCTTTCACATTGGGACATTTTTATATATAAAGCAATCCTTGGTCAACTTCCCAAATATTTATGTGGTTATACCTCAAGATCCCAGAGTGCTTATTCCTTACGCTCCAATGACTGTTATCTGCATAATGTTCCCAAAGTTCGTACTGAATTTGGTAAGAGCTCCTTCATGTATTTCGCACCCACTGTTTGGAACGCATTGCAGAGCACTCTGAATCTAAAGGAACATATTTCTCTTGGAACATTCAAAAATGTAGTGAGGAACCAGGAATCAGCTTCTTATCGTTCCTGCTCTTGCTTTGTATGAAGGTTTCGTTATTGAACCCTATTGATCCGATTAGTTTGTATTTTGTATGTTTTATGTTTGATTTGTTGTTTTATGGTGTCATTATGAATTGTCATGTTTAAAATGTTGAAACCGATGTTTTAGGCTGCTGTGTTGGCCAGGCTCCCCTTGAAAAAGACATTATTGTGTCTCAACGGGACCGACCTGGTTAAATAAAGGTTAAACAAAAAATACATTTAAAAAATAAGTAAGTTGGGGTTTTATGGAATTGCATTTGTTTAGCAAATGTTTCACCGAAACGCTTTAGCCTTTGGATCAATAACATCTAATAACGATTGAGCGTCACTGTGAAACTGCAGTGACTCAATTGACCGCCAGGTGGTGCCAAACCCCACTTAAGAGTGCTGTGACTCCCGCAAACCGCAGTGTTCGTTCATTCACGCTCGTCTGCGTGCAGGCGGAACACAGCGCGGATCTGAAACGCAGGACAAAACGCAGAGCTTCTATATATTGTTTATATAAAGTGTATATACAGTAATGTATATGATATATATGATATGGTATACACAATTTATGTGCGCATTATAGAGGGTGTGTCAGAGACCATGTGACTATTAGATCAGCTTATGGCGCATGCACACGCGGGCTGGCACGCGCACACAAACACACGTAGTGGGGGGCAGTCAGCACACCGGACTGACATGGCAGGTAGGAACCAGAAACGCGCGCGCGCGGGCGCACACACACACACACACACACACGCACACGCACGCACACACACACACAGACTAATGTGGCGTTGTAGTGAGTGTTAAATAGATTTATGTTGTGTGTTGTAGTTACTATGCTCGCACGTACAGTGTGTGTCTGTAACATAATCACTAAATGTGAGTTATAAATAGACGCACTGTAATAAACTGTATGTAATAAAGTCTGTAATAAACACTCAGTTAACTGCCTGCACTTCACAAACTGTGCGTTACTGAATAATTACTGTAGACACAAGAAAATGTGATGAAGGGACCAATGTTAAAATTCAGCATAGCCACTTTGCCTAATAATTCTACTCAGATATGACTCTGCAATATTACTATATCTAATAATAAAGCTCCACAGAGGATAAAAAAAACAAGAGATTGTAAGAAATTTAATGACAGTAACGCAGGTGTGCCTCCTTTAACATCCATCCGATCAACGAAGGTGGTCTTAAGAGTCACAAAGGAAATCGGTCTTACATCTACAAGCATTCACAGCCTAACCAACGCATTACAGGTCATTAACCGAAATGTTGGTTAACCAGACACTTCCATGGTCACCTAGTTCTTTTATGCTACTGTCATGTAAATATAAAGGATATTTTCACAAGAAAATTGTGTTGTATTATATGTAAAATGCGTGATTGAAATGGCTGATGATTTTGTATGATGGAAGATAAAAACGCATCGATGGGCAGCATTACGAACAACATGGAAGATCAGCCACATGAAAAGCAAGTGAATGTGAAACAATTTATACAGTTATAGTTTAGAGAGAATATACTGGAGTACATACGCACATACACATACACACACATACACACACAATCTCACACACACACACACACAATCTCACACACACACAATCACACACACACACAATCTCACACACACACACAATCTCACACACACACACAATCTCACACACACACACACACACAATCTCACACACACACACAATCTCACACACACACACACACACACACACAATCTCACACACACACACACACACACACACACACACACACACACACACACACACACACACACACACACACACACA